>CAEGAG010003515.1:0-10756 GCA_903067065.1 Brachyrhaphis terrabensis | reverse complement strand
GCGATACTTCTGTCATCTTGTCTTTGTGGTTCAGGAAGAGGAAAGGAAACAATCTGCGGGACTTTGAGTACGTTTTCCCCCATGACAACGATGAAAACGACTTCACTCCGAGGGAAACCTCTAAAATAACCTCACAAGAAAATAAGTCAAGACAGACTTTTTTTCCCTTAAAAAAAAATCCTCATAGCTCTGCGGGATCTTGTGCATAAACAAACACTCGGCTTCACAGTTTGCACAACGGCCTTGAGCTTAAACATGTCTATTTTCTCCTGATTTCAAAACATCTGAAAAACAATCTTCATCCGATAATCAAACAAAATGTGCAGAGGTTTATCTAAACAGTTTTGTTGCCCAGCTGCATTTCTCTGGCATTACAATCAGCTCACATCAATAAACAAGAATACACAAAACACAACGCTCCCTGGGAATTCCTCAAACAAATGCAGATTTTAAAGAGGAATCAAACACAATTTTGTGCTACAATCGTGTCATCAATGCCTTTTGCTTATTAAATAAATGAGTAACTAGAAACTAGGGCTGTTGTGATTATTTCAGTAATTGATAAGCCTGCCGCAAAAGCAATAATCAATTAATCACAGTATTAATTCAAATAGGCTTGATCATTTCTATTCTGATTAATATTTTTTGAAGACCAATTTTGCTTATAGTGACATCATAATCCATTTTATTTATGATTTTGGTCTTGTGTGTTTTATTATTTTAGGTTGAACGTGTTCCAGTGTTAAGTCTTTACAAAATTAAAGTTTGTTGCATTTATTTGCATTATTATGCCATCGACAACATGGTTATTGCAAATGGTGTCAAGACAATAATATTATTGTTCATAATAATTTCTGGGACAATTTATTGTCCAGAAAAATTAACTTTTTTCTGACAGGCCTTTTGATTGGGCTGACAAATAATTGTGTAATCAAATAAAAAAATTGTCCCTTACTATAGAAGCTACTTAAGCTAGTTAAAGAAATATATGAAAAGAGGAAACGCTTTTGTTGCTCAACTTTTTATCGACAACTGATCAAGGTGAGTGGCAACAACTCACTCACTCTTTGGTCACCTAGCAACAACCTGTTGAGCAATTTATGCAGCAGCAGTTTCAGGTTTTGCCACTATACCTTGTAACTGCTCAAAAAAAAAAAAAACAATGGCATGGAGTGAAAACTGGGGATAAAACAGAAAAGGCCATGTTGCCGATATGACAATATTTCTGATATTTAAAATAAAAAACATTTTAATAACTATATAATTCAGCCATATTGTGCATCTCTAATCTACAGGAGACAAAAACATTTTTGAGGGACGCTTATGTGACGCACTGAGGAAAAATTGACTTTTGTACAGTTCTTCACTAAATAACTACTATGATTACAAGAATGTCAAATGGCTAAAAACTCAGTGAAATTAAAGTTTTAGGTTGGAATGGGACAAAATATGAATAAATGGTGTGTTTGTAATGGCTGCACTGGTGAGATGACTGCAGCCTGTGGGCTTTTTCCCCTCACTGTGAGAACACTGGAGGACTGCAGAGAAAGGCTTTGTTCAAGTGATGTATGGTGAAATGCCCATTGTTACAGCTATGGCTTCCCTCGATGAGCAATTTGTCTAAAGCTCAAAAAGAGAGCCATGAGGAAACCCAAAGGTTTCTACTAACAGGAAGTGGAGCAGCTTAGGAAAGTGGATGCTTAAGGTTGTGTTGTGAAATGATAGAAAGAGTTGAAAGCTGGATGATCAGCTGGTATGAGTAGAAGGGAAAGAAACAACATGAGGAAGCAATTTACCGAGACTTGTTAACCAGCAGCTCGTTCTCATGGTACCACTCCAACGTGGGTTCAGGCTCCGCAGTGAACTGACAATGGAACATGGCTTCTTCGTTCTTCAGCACCACCTGGTTCTCAGGGGTGACCACCGGCTTCGGCACGCTCTTATCTATGAGACAGACAGACAAACATATGCATGTTTACATGTGGAAGCAGCAGAACAGGTTCTAACTGCAGCAACAATTGCTTTCACAATCATTACTGAAGTCTTTCCTCCTTAACAGTCATATGGATAAACCATAAGAATAATCACACACAGAAATGTTGGATCTCTATCGGGCTCTTCTGTGTACTTGTCAGTGAAGCTGTTGTAAGTGCATATATTGCTTGCTTTTCTCTCTTTCTGCAGATGTAGAAGCAGACTTCTAAGGTGTTTTCTTGTATTCTCTATAGTGAAGCATTATGGTAAAATCCATAATGCTCCTCTTGTGAAGTAAATCTCTGTGGCACTCAGATGACAATAATTCTGATTTCTACACTGCTGGACAGCACACATAAAAAAAATTAAAAATGAGAAGCAAAGTTGTGGTCATTTTTAAAGCAGTTTGTCAATTTCTGCTCCATCTTTGATTAATAAATATGCAAAATGAGTATTAATACTCTGGACATGAGATTTAAATAATTCCCAAATCTGGTAGAGCGCATATTATTTTATAATTTTCCAAACAGCCATTCTTGGGTAAACTTTGTTCTACTCTGATATGCAAAAGGAAAGATTGGCTGTACAATACAAGCAGGAGGGGGGATATTGTACTCAAAATAAAAGTTTAAAACTGCTGAGCTCCATACAGGAGGCAAAGCATGAAAATACTCTTAAATCTAAGTAGGTTTAAAGATCTGGGTCAAAACTTCTAATTTTCACACCTATGAGGAGGATGAATGGTGCCAGAGGGAGCACTGGGATAAGGCTCAAGGTTAGCTCTGGAAAAACTGAGAACAAAAAAAGGTGTGTAGTCAGAGAACACCTGGCCCACCCAAGAAATCAGTGGGATGGCCTCAATACACAGGAAAAACAGGATAAATTTGCTTTTTTCTCACAATGACGCCTATTAGAGAGGCAGACAGCGGCAAGACTGTAACTGGAAGCTTGTAGGGTTTTGTTTCCCCATGCAGGTGTTACCGTAGCATTTGAGAGTCTTACAGGTGGGTAATTAAAATGAAGAAGGGTGTTAGGTTTCTCCAACACAGACATGCTGCTGTATTAACTTTAAAGCCACACATAATGGGTTAAACAACAGATTCTGGAGGAAAACAAACAGCCTCCCTGAACAGCAAATTGTCTGAAAGCAGCCGCTGCACTCAGATCATCAGTGGGATCTTTCCGCTTCAGGATATCAAGTTATTATTCGCTTTGCACGTTTTTATGTTTATATTTCAGTCTGCGTGGGAGGAGGGAAATGAAGGTACAAGTACACTCTTTTATAATCTCATTAGATGCTCTTTCAGGGCTTCCTCTCTTCACTAATGGTGTTTAAACTGACTTCCTATCCTTTCATTTGCAGCAGCAGCAGACTTGAAAAAAGGCAGAGAAAACCCACATAAAAAAGAAAGAGTAATGTGAATGAATGTTAGGATTTTACAGCTTTATCTCCAACTCAGGGGTTTGCCTGGAGCCCTTTGAGCCAATCTGTTATATTGGTGATCTAGAGTCCCACTTAACAGAAAGGGACATTTTTTAATTCTAATTAGTTTTTCAAAACATTGTTGCATAAGAAAATGTATTTATATTTTGTCATATGTGCATAGATATGTGTAATTTTGCCTTTTTTGTTATAGTTAAATGTTTCAGATCAAACAAATATAAACTCATCATTTGAGGTGAAATTCAAGAAATGACAGCATTTCTTTGTTTGATTTCACAACCAATTGACTTGTTGCAATGGATGGAACCATAAATCCTGAATTTCTGTCTATTAATTGTTAATCTTAAACTCATTAACATTTTTGCAATGCAGCAGAACAGTGATCCAAAGCAGGAAGCATATCTCTGAATGGCTTTAAAAACACAAAAATGAGATTTTGGAGAGGCATAGTCAAAGTCCAATTGAGAGGCAGCAAAAACCCTGAAAACCATGTAATGAATTAAAACAGTTCTGCAAAGAGTGGACCAACATTCCTCCAGAGTGATAAAAAAAACACTCATTGCCTGTTACTGGAAATGCTCGCTGTAGCAACCATGGCTGGTACAACTGGTTATTATGTTTACGAGGCAATTACTGTTCACACAGGTTACTTTGGGTAGCATAAAATTATAATTTTATAACTGCTTTTTGTATTTACTCAGCGTTTGTGTCGGATGTTAATACTGTTTGTTAATCTTAAACATTTAAATGTTGCTTAAAAGCAAAAACAGAAAGAGAAGAAAGACCATGAATGTTAGCTTCTGCAGTAGTGCTAAGATGGTTTAAACTGTGCGTATTAATACATATTAAGGTACATTTGTTGTTTGGAAAAATTGGCAGCTATTAGCATTTTTGGATTTTAGTTGTTTGCAAGTGACTCTGGGGGTCTATTGTATTGTGAAGGCATCTGACAGGAAAATTTACTAACATAGATCTTTCCATTGATTTTTCACTGTTTTTGAGTTAATAGCCCTCACTGACCTCAATGTTAAGCTCACTGGGATTTTCCAACAGGTGTATTGAGTTACAGCTTCCAGAGTTACCAGCCTTAAAGTATCATTAAAGGGAGCGACAGAAATCTGGTCTAGTCTTTTGTTACTGAAATTTTGTGGAAACCTGCCACTGGTCTCTGAGTTTTTGACAGTTTGTTATTATTATTATTATTATTATTATACTTTTTGCTTAAATAATATCAAGTGAATCATAAATAAGTTTCATCATCACTTCTTTAAGAGTGAGAAGGAAAAAAGTCTTACCTATGATGGTGAGTGTGAAGTTGCTGCTGCTGCAGACATAGCCGGCTGCGTTTCTGGCGCAGCAGTAGTAAACGCCGCTGTCATCCGGACTGGCGCTCTGGATGGTCAGAGTCCTGTCCTTGTTGTTGGTCTGATGGCTGCTCTCCATCAGCTTCACTCCGTCTTTGAACCACTGGCAGGTCGGCCTGGGAGGAAAAGAAGGAGACCAGGACTCAGGATGGAACGTGTTGTCAACAAACACATATTTTCTACTTTAGAGACCTGCTGTAGAAGCAGAGGTCGACAATTACCGTGGGTGTCCATCGATGTGACAGCGCAAAGTGACTGGAGTCGAGTTCTCAATTTCTTCTTCAGAAGCCGGCTCCTTCAGAGTCACACCACCACTCTCCAACCCTGCAGAGCAAAAACGAAGCAGAGTCCAGGAGAAGGACAGGAGGAAAAATTGAGTTAAGTGGTCATCCTGTCATCTGTCAACACAGGACACATAGCAGCACAAATGAGAAGAGGAAGGTGTGCGACATCATCACTGTGACAGCCAGAGCCATGGTGGCGAGAAACCACAGCTCTTGTTTTGCTAACGTCACCGAACCACTCCACTCATCAGAGTGAGATGGGCTTCAGCTGGGCTTTTTTAGTAATTTAAAGGACGCTTCACTGACTCACTGGGAGAAGGGATGCACTGCTGTCAAAAAATGAGCCAGAGGAGAAAGCAAGCAACGAGGCAAAAATGAACATGATTTGACAGCAGAAGTGAGGCAAAACTTTAAAAAGATTTCAGACTTATTTCTTCAGAATATAATTTTCAAGCATGACTCCACCTCTAGAGAAGGTTGGAGATAACGCTTCACTTCACCAAAGGCAGAGGGAATTATGCAAAACTTGATTGGTTGTCTTCGAGAAGGAAATGAAAAAGGGAGGAAGGAAAGAAAAGTGGAGGTGAATTTATGTCATTTCTTGAAAAGAATAAAGCAAATTAAGCAGGAATAAGAAGGTAATGTCATGAATCTACCGCTGAAAAAATGACCCCGATGACACTGGCTGATATATATCAACTATCAAAAATGCAAATCTCAGGCCAGAAGTGAATTCAAGTATTTTTCTCCTACTTATGTACAAGGCTGAACCAACAGTGCATCAAATACCAACCTTCAAATCCACATCAAATGAAATTGTAGTTTTTTTTCTCCAAGTAAACTGAGAGGTATAACTTGGAACTGTCAGCTCATAAAAATGCAGCATTGAAATGACAGAAAAACAAACTAATACTTTAATATTTTGCCGAAAATTGCTGGAAAGGATGTGAAATAAATTGCGCTTGTATTTTAATTTCAGTTGCAGTTCCAAATGATCACGTGAATGTAATTAAGTATTTTTACGGCAATGTGGAAAACCCAGGGGGAGGAAATGCATCAGAAAATGAGGAATTTCATGGCATTTATTCATGCGATCAAACAAATCTGAATTTTTACTATGAATAATAATAGAGGGGGAAGCATGCAGTCCATGCATATCAGAGGTATATCAAATACCCATCATTGTCACGGCAACTACTGAATGCACTATATGCATTATTGCATTTGCAAAGGAATGCTTTAATGCAATATTTCCACGGCTATCACATTTCAAGTGTTATGCATTAATGTTGTGCATACAAATAATTTTATTGGTGGTATGGAGGTTTATTAACAGAGATGTGAAAACTGAAGAACAGTTCATGATGATGGAGAAGGCAGAAGCAGGGGGTGAACATTCAACAGATTTTTTTTAACTACTTAAGCCTTTTTATGTAATATTAGAAATATAAAAGTGATGCGGATAAAAAACTATTCCTTTTTTAAATAATAGAATAATGTAATTGCCTAAAACACAATTACAGCATTCTTTTAGTGAATGCTTGATCATTTGTAGCAAAGGATGAATCAGCAGCTAAAAAAGTACTTCAAACAACAAGTAAAAAGTTTAATCTTTTATGCTTGACTGATCAATACAGTGTAGGGATAATCTGTTGATTATTTTTGGAATTTGCCGATTAATAATTGGATAACAAAAGGTTCTGAATTGGAGATTTTCTTGCAACCAAGTGAAGCTAAAACTTTGTCACTTGAGTTCTGGGTAGAACATATTTACAGACAATGAAGATTTTATTTTAAATCTTAAATACAAAATGTAGACATTTTCTGTACAGTTTTGGTTTAATAGATACTACGAGTTTGTTCTTTCAGCAAATGGCCTGTTTTAGAGCCTCAATACTCCAGTTCATGATTAATCAATTACAAAATTAGTTCATTAATTGTTTCAGTCCTACTATGATTTGTACAGCAGCACACAGGAACATGTTTACTAAAATGAACAGTGACGATATGATTGAATTTAATCAGACTGACCTGATATAATTTTGTACCTATATAACTGTGGACTGGAAATAGTTGCAATAAATGTAATGTTTCTAAAACTCATTTGAGAACCATAATTACACTGAGCTCTTATGATTTATTCACAGCTCCCACCTACCTGGATTTCCAACTCTGTTTTGTTTACTGTACAAATATTTACAGCTTACATCAAGTAAAAACAGTAACTATCTGTTGTTTATGTGATGATATACAAGCACGAAACTCTATATGTTGTAGTGTTACTAACAGAGTTTGCTTGGGTTTGCAGGTATAATCATGACTCTGTTGGGTTTGTGTACATGCGCCGAGCGTGTATTTATGCAAGACATTCCACTGGAGCTGAGATTCATTCCTAAGGCCTGTGGCTTGATGGTGCGCCTGGATCATCTATGAAATATGCATGGCATGAGCCAACCTGAGACAGCGGAGGAGAGGAAGGAGAGACGCAGCTCCCCTGTGAGGTCACATGGGGCGCTAGAGGAAGACTTGTCATGAAGAATTACGCTCCAACCTGGCAGAGCTCTGCACCCTGAGGTGTCATAGCAAACTGTGTCTACAGTAACAAGGCCTCCATCCCCGTTGTTTATCTCTCTGGCTGAGCCAGGCGCTGCTCATTAGAGCCTACTCAAAGCAGATGCCCAACAACTGCATGAGTGCTCTCGCTCTGCATTTCAGCGAGTCATTTAAGGTGCGAGAGACGAGTGTACAGATGTGCTGGTGAGGGGTGCTGCACAGATAATGATGCTGGGCTTGTAAACACGCCTGCAGATGTACTCAAATTATAAAGACTCCAGAAGATAATAATCGGTTGCGCTTCCTGTTCAAGGTCAACAGCCTTGACAACTTGGTTGGAGGGAGGGGACGGAGGATAAGTCAGCAAAAAGGACCTGGGGCCAGACACTTAGGCCAAGTCACTGAAAGCAAAACGGACAAGGAATCTGTGACTCAAGAGCCGAAATAATCTGAAGGAAATGTCCAATTTATGGGCAGATAAAAAGAAAAAAAAAAAAACGGATTATAGAAGGATTTTGTTTTAGAGGTCTTCCAATGTGGTTTTAAATTTTACACAGCACTGAATTGGCTCTTCTAAAAGTTTTAAATTATATGTACTTTTAGCTACAAACTCTGGTAACTGTCGTTCTTTTCAGTTTAGATTTAACTGCTGCATTTGATGCAATGGAGCACAACATTTTACTCTCTCATTTGGCATTAGGAAAACACCAAAGGACTAGTTCAAATCCTACTGAACTAGTAAGATCCTCTATCATGCGGGGTGCCACATGGCTCGGTTTGAGGCTCCCTTCTCTTTGCCTTATATTTGTTTCTGCTTGGCTCCACATTAAAGAAGCATGGTGTGCTCTTCCACTGTTTTGCAGATAATATTCAGATCCTACATAAAAAGAACAATGGAAACTGTTTAAAGGCATTGTATGAAACACAATGGCATTGCAATCATTGCCTTTTCTGTTGCCCTTCTGTAAACAAAATAAAAATCAAGTCATTTTCACAATTAGATTAGGAAGGGAAAAGAAAAAAAACTGTTCTGTTCTCTTTGCATTAAAAAACTGTTTAGATGTAATACAGACCAGAAAGTTCACTTTTCGTGTTTTGTGACTTCAACACTTCCTTCCATGTGTTAGGTGTGTCCCACACATGGATTGTGGTGAACTGAAAACATGGCTTCTTATGGCTTTCTTTCAACAATATCCCAATAAACTTTATTGAAGGTTGTAGTTGTAATGTTTGCAATGTGAAGACGTTAGAGTATAAGTGCTTTTGAAAACCCTGAAAATATCTCAAACTTAATAGACAATAGAATCTAACAACTGGTTCCAATCTATTATCCAAATAAACCTACAGTAAAACAATATAGTGAAGTCTGTTGGATGAATTTCCTTTTTCACATTCATCCTGTTTATTATTAAACAGCCGCTCATTCCGCTCCTCTAACAGCTCCATTCACAGTTCAGGTTTCTCCAGCTGTCAGAGTTGCAAACAGAGGATACTCTTTCATAACCTATTAAAGGGGGGAGAAACACTTCCCGTAATTCCTCTCAGAATCTAAGACGAAGTGTTGCAGCAGGCCTGGCCGCTGACGCCATAATTAGGGACGTATAATTATTATGTTGGGAGGCAGAACAGGAAGCATGATCGTCATAATAGACTAACTGTGCGGATAGATACATCCAACATTCATCGGTAAGTTGAATGTGCGTGGCTTTCATTCAGCGAGGCAAGTTGTTGCCATGGTGAAGGGTCTTTGCAGCAGTAAAACAGTGAAAAAGTTGTTACCTTGACAAGTACTGGGCAGGATTTGAGTGGCAGAGCCATGTGTGTTGGGATTGTTCTTATACTGTAAACACCAACACACCCTGCGCGGTCTGGGCCAGCTGTCAGGACGGGTCAGATTTTATCAGCTGTGTCCAACAGAAGTCATCAAACGGAGCAGCGGGAAATCAAGAAGATGTTTGTGATGAGGAAGACTCCTTAGGAAAATGAAAATCATCGTCAAGACGGATGAACTGTGACGGGAGCAGACAAAGTGGAGCTGCACTCGTGGCTTCTGCTGGATAAATGTAGGTTAAGGACTGCGTGACCAAAGCAAAGATGGCGCACACATGTGCAAGCAGGCATGTGCTTTCAGATCTGAATTGCAGTATTTCAGTATTTGACTCATTTCTGAAAGCTATGTCCCCAAATCCAGAACAGAGCTGGCCAGCATCTTCTGAGACTCACGCGGAGAAACTAATGGTTGAGAGGCCTGAGCCCAGGGTCTCTGCAGGAGACCACTGACCAAACGGGACAAAAGGGTTTCAGACAGGGGCTAAAACCTCTATTAGTGAAAACAGAGGGGGGATAATTTCTCTTGAATAACTGAGACAGGATTAGCCCACCCACCACTGAAGGCAAGACAAATTAACTCACTCTTCAGTGGGGGAAGGGCAACAGCCCTCAAGTCCATGTACAGTGCACATGGAGCACCCACCCCTCCTTACAAGTCGCATTTACTGCCATGCACGCAAACTTGCACACACATCACTGAACGCACATGTAGGATTAATGCCGAAGGGGCTGACGTTCAAGCTGCAGAGGGGCTCCATCGTCCGTTTAATCCATGTTGTGTAAATATGGCACAATTCATCAAAACAAGGCTGGATCCTCCTCCAGGAACAAGGCCAACATGTAGCATCAAGTCATAGTTACACTTTGGTTCCTGCAAGAAATTTAATTATAAAATCTTTTTGAGCACCTAAACAAAGCGATGTTTGGTTTAGTTGCAAGTAAATATTTAAATCTGATCAGAATGATTCCGGTTATATTTGAGAATAAGTCTTTAAATGCACTAACAAAAAGTAATAATAATATTGTTTTTTATATAGCGCTTTTTTTGCAGTCATTTTTGACCACCCAAAGCGCTTTACACACATTTATACACTGATACGCAGATCAGTAGGCAATTTGGGGTTAAGCGCCTTGCCCAGAGGCACATCGACATGTGACAGGAGGAAGCTGGAATCGAACCTACTACCTTCCGATTGCAAGACGACTACTCTTACCACTCCGCCACAGTCACCACAAGGTCCGTCATACTATTCACAATTTTACTTTGAACATTTACATGTATAATGATAACCGATATGGGTAAAAAG
>CAEGAG010003474.1:0-10191 GCA_903067065.1 Brachyrhaphis terrabensis | reverse complement strand
CGTTTCAAGAGTTTGCATAATTTGTGTTCCTGCAATCTTTAAAAGTCGCTTTCCTTGCTTAAAAGAGCGGAGGAGGGAAATATCTACAACCCTAATACAAGCCATAAAATAAAGTAGCCCTTTTAAAAGGCCATGAAAGTGACTTTGTCTTTTAAGCATGCATTATTTTGACCAAAGAATTGCAGACACTGGATTAGGACCCAAGGAAATCATCTCAGCTTGTGAAATAAAGGCATAATTATCCTTTAAATATTGTATATCACACTGATGAAAACATTTCCCATGATGCAATAATAACTATAAGGATGAAATAAGAGTTGCATATTGTAGAGCAAATGGAATCTACATAGCCTGCTTACAGTTACAGTAATATCAAGAACAGTTATGGAAATGACAGCGCTGCAGGCATTGGTGATGATCACTAGTGATGTAATTCAGCTCATCTGCATGCAATTTCACTGTGCTCAGGTTAGAGGTCAGGACACGTATATTATTAGCTCCCTCAGTGCTAACCGTAACTATAATGACCATGAACTCCTAAATTTACTGTTGTCGGTAATCTTACTGGATCAAGGGGATTGGCCTTTGTGGTTCCCCGCTGACCTCCTCCGTAAACCGACAACAATCCATAATTCATGTGCTGTGTAATAGCTTCTAGGTGGTGATACGGAGATGCAATCTGCCGTACACTGACGGCTGTTTGTTTTGCAGGAAAGCTGCATATAAATGAATGCAGGGGGAGAGAAAAGCCATATAGGCTTATCTAAGGTGCAACGGATAGCCGCTCAGCAGTGAATGAGGGGAAGCTGAACCAAAGGGATGACGGAGTAGGATGGAGGAGCCAGGTGGAGAAGTGCGCCTGGTTGATTCATAGGTGTGTGTGCTCTGCATGGGAGTGTATGATTTCAGATGTGTTTAACGGAGTGGAGAAGATAGTGGGAATTGCATGAAAGTGGGAGATGGATGAGAAGAAAGTTGCTGATTTGCTGCTTGCCTGTGTGTTTGGGTTTGTGTATTTGTTTCTGCATCCCATAACTAAGTGCATGTTGGTGATTACTCTCTGACCTGTCGCCTCTGGTCCTGTACCTACATAACCCTTCTCATTTGGACAGGCTACATTCTGCATACACACACTAAAGAATCCAGTGTGTAAATCCAGCCAAAGTCCAGAGGGCACAGAGAAAAGCATCCCCAGGAAGCAGAATCTTGCCCTCTCTCTTTTTTTATTCTCTGATCTTTCCCTTTTTCTAATTTTCCCTCCTTCCCTCTTACTTTCCTAAATCCTCATCTCCATATTTATAGATGGAGGGGCTCTTTAAGAAAACTGCTATCTGAAATAGGCTGGCAGTACCTCTTGTTTGTGGGCCTCCAAATGGAGAAAAGCCATTTCCTTTTCCTGTCAAGCATGGAGGCCTGCTACACCAGCATATCCTTGTATGTGTTTGCGCATGCACGCCTGTGTCTGAATGGAAAGTTGTGTTGTTAGTTTCATACTGTTATAACTTGAGAGGAGCCAAACTGTTGGAAGCTCAACCTCGCTTCCACTTTTACATTCACACTTCTCGTGAGACATTTGAAATATGCAGCATTGCTGGAAGAGGGGGGAGAAAAAGCACAGATATTTGGCATAAATAACAGAGAGCAAAAATGGAAACTCAAAATCAAGAGAAGACTTTGAATTCTAGATTAGTCAATCTCTCTTTTTTTCCACAACTCTGTCTGTCTCTTATTAGCTTATACATAATGTGAATTAGGCTTACACAATATCAGAAAACCATGACTGAATATTGGAATAACGATATCAACTGAGATTAACCCAAAGTTTCCTTTCTTTTCCCTGATTGTAATGTCCACATTGGTCTCAATGAGCTTTAGGAACTTGATTACTAAGATTTATATAAATTGTGGGACAGAGTAATTAACCAGTATTATCCTTGGAAAGCAGTTTAATGCATGGCACGCAGAGAACAGAAATAAATATTCAAAATACTTAAGAAAACAGAGGTTTTATAGTCTTTTTCTTATTCGAGTACCTAACTTTAATCAATGAAAGAGGGTTTTCAGTACTAAGAAAATGTGAAATCAAATACTTTCCAGCACCAGACAATGGTGATATTAAGAACAATTGCCTTCCTTAATATAAACCAAGGTATGCCACCATTTATGGAACCCCCAAGATATGTCATGCAGAGTTCCACTCTGCCTGGCTGATCGAGGATTTTACACACAGCTGCTGAATATGGTCACAACTTTAAACCAAAGGTGTTCTGTGAGAACCAAGTGTTGAATTTTTGAATAGTTGCCTCTTTGGGTTCTACCAAGACCAAGTTGCCTTTCGAAACATTCCCCACTAAAGCCTTGACTCCAATTCTCCCTATTTGCTAGCATATTTATCTGTCAGATAAAAGTAAAAGACCAACCAAATAGAATTTTGGGGCAGACATGAAGGATCCCACTCACACTTTTAACCCGTCTTCACCTTTGACTGACTGCATGTTAGGGCAACACTTTGAGTGCATGGTCATGTAACCTGTTTGACTGTCAGTTATCTTTTAATAGACATGCAACTTGTCCAGGGTGCTTCCCATTGCCTCTCACCTTTTGTCTCCTTGAAATGAGCACCAGCCCTGAAACAACCCAGTAAGAATGAAGCAGATATGAGAAATTGATTGAACCATTCGTAAGCAACTATTTTATATTCAGTGAATAACACACCACATTTGCATTCAATGTTTGACACAGTGATTATTAATATTTGATGAATTTCTCAATTAGCGAAATAAGAAGGGTTCCAACATATTTTGACTGGGACATTAACAAAACACTTTTGAGCATAACAACCTGCAAGGTCAAATACACCTAATATTTTTCGACCTACCACCTCTGTGGCCAGAAATTTGCTTTAATTAGACACAGGGTGGTCAGGAGGAAAGATTCACATCCAAGCAAGGCAATGTTTTTACTATAGTGTTGAATTGACACGCATAGGAGCAATATTGTTTCAGTCTAAAATAAAAGAAAACATATCTATAACCTATGTCAAAGCCCTTTTTGGAGCTATTAACATCCATGCTTGAGGAATTTTGAAATGTTATTTTCTCTGGTCTTATTTTCCTCTTTCTGCT
This sequence comes from Brachyrhaphis terrabensis, assembly GCA_903067065.1. Classification (NCBI taxonomy): domain Eukaryota; kingdom Metazoa; phylum Chordata; class Actinopteri; order Cyprinodontiformes; family Poeciliidae; genus Brachyrhaphis; species Brachyrhaphis terrabensis. Next base: position 7,066 of record CAEGAG010003474.1, on the reverse strand, counting down.
GGTCTTCAAAGAAATAGACAAGCCTGCCAATGTAAGCTCCCTGCTGCCTTTTGAGAATCATGGAAAAAGTATGTGAAATAAAGTGAGATTTTTCCAAATTTAAGTCTAATTCCGATGTTGCAAAGTTCCCCTAAACCTTCGCATTGTTTGGGATTTGAGGGGTCACAGGTGAGTTTGCACCACCATTTCAAACCTGTACTTCTACCCAGTACCTTTATTTTCATGAATAATGGCTATAGTTACAAATATGCTTAAATCTTGCATATAATTTCATTTAATTGTATATTATTTGCTGAAAAAGTTGATATTACATCCTATATCTTTTTACTTTGGTTGTGACCCCTGTGTGGGTAGTTGAAATATGACAAATTAAGATCTTTGATCCAACCACAGTAACTTAAGGCAAACCTCTGCTGGTACATATTTTTGTTATTGGAGTCATTAAACCACATTTCCTCAAAGCAACAAAGTGGGTACAACATGTCCCCCTGGTGGGTGAAATGTAATGAATGGTCGGTATAGAAATCCTCCATACAGTGCAGACAAGGAATATACTTCAACTCTTTTGTGTTAATATGGAAACAAATGTGTTCTCCTCAGTTTATTGGCATATAAAATTAGTATTTTTAAATACTAATTTAACATCATGAGATAATTTCTAATAAATAGCATGAAAATAAAGTCTGTTAAGAGGATGTGCTGTTTAATATTTGTCTGAATTTGCATTGTATAGTGAGGAGTTACGACCATATATATTAAAACTATTGCACATTTGACCTTTAAAGTCACAAAAGAAAAAAAAAAAACTATTTTCAAGTGACCTTCACGAGAAAATAAAATAACAGGGATTTGAGTGGATGGGGCTCTGGAGGTTTATTAATATGCGTAAGTGCAGTTCAAGCATATAAATATGAGTGTGTTTCATTAACTTCAGGAATATTCTAATTAAAACCCGACATACAACACTTGATTACCAGCATGCATAATTGCATTAGTGGAATAAATCCTGTTCACATAGCTGCCATCACAACACATTTTATTCGCTTTGCAATAATGCACCATTGCATTTTCTAATTTAAAACCAACATTTGAAGAGTATACTGTATAAGTGCAATTCAACGCAGTTTTAGTGCCTGATGAGATGAGGGAAAGTATGAGAAAGAGATGAGGTGAGTTTAGCTCACAGCGCTGGGAGGTAGGGAAGTGAAGTTTTAACTTTTCCTCGTCGACCCTCTCTTTCTCCCACGTGTTTTACTTCTTTCTTATCTTTGCTGTATTCATGATGCAACAGAGAGTAATGGATGCTTTACTTGGAGATTCATTGACTTGTCAGCAGAAAAAAAATACCACCAAATGAACGAGTTGACAAAGGCTGACTTTCTATTCTGATCTTAGATTTTTTTCTTTTGCCTTTTACCTTCTGTCATTCCTCCTTTATGTGGGCTCCATCCACCATGATAGGATCAATAAGTGATGTAGCCTTAATGACGTGTTACAGCTTTGACTCTTGTCTAGTCATCCCAAAAACCTTGCTATGTCTGGCTCAGAGTCAGACTTCTACGTCGTGGAGTCGAAGTCAAAGTTTTTTCTCTCGAGCCCCAAATCCCAAAGGGCTTTATATAGTATGTGGGTGGCTGTGTACTTCAGAAATGTAAGGATGCAGTCGGGTTTAAAGAAATGTAGACAAATGAATAGATGAAAATACAGAAAACCTAACCATATAACTGGAAAAATGTTTGTCATTAATTGAGATGAGCTTATATTCTGTATGAAGTGTCACATTAATTTCTACTATCTTATAGTAGAAAATTACAATAGAATAGCGCAACAGATAATTTAAATAGTTTTCAAACAGATGGCTTCTTATAAACATAAAGAAGATGCTTTACAGAATTAATTCCACCTGCTTTTAAAGATTAAATAAAAGTAAAGGAACATATTGTTAGGGATAGCTGTAATTCTCTGCCACTACGTATATAATATTGCTAGGAGGGTTACAAGCTAATTAGCATGTTAATTACTTGTGTTATTTTCCATCTGTAGTTTTAAATGTGCCCTTTATTTGACCGAATGATGTGTCAGCTAATGTAGCTAGCTAATGCAGACATTAGACAATAGTGGTAATTTAGGTGGCACAGGACACAAAACTAAAAAAATTAGATTTCCCAGAGGCAGGACTAGCCTCTTCTCTCTTTCCTAAACCCACTGCTTGGTACCTTACTTTGAATTTATATTAAAAAAGCAAACAAAAAGTGTCATTCAGCAATCCAAGTTAGCAATCTAAAGTGGTTCAGGAGTTGTGGCACAGGGGAAGCTGGATTGAACCATGTAGTCTACATACTTTTAAGTTGATGTGCACTTAAACAGATTTAGTTTAATTCAGACTTAATTGTCAGACTTGGGTAACATTTAGCTCATGTTTGGCCATTAATATGAATTTTATATTTACCAAAACTAAGAATTGTTCAACAAGTGTCAGATTTGTATTTTGGAGCCAAAAAGACACTAAACATTTCTATATAGAATGTGATCTAAATGTTAAAGAGAATGGTAAGTGGTGTTCCTTTAGTACCCAGACTCTGATATTGTTATAGTAAAGAAATGTTAAACTTTTGTACCTCAAATGAGAAAAAAACCCAACTCAATTATGTCCCCTCTTTTGACTGTTGTATACAGCTGACTGGCAGCTCACAAAATAAATTAGGGTCAGGAGAAATCACCTTGCTTCAAGATTGCAGCTTAGTTTTTGCTTAGCATCATGAAACCTGTTTAAGCTGCAAGAACAGCACAACAGGGAATTTAAATAGTTTTCAAACAGATGGCTTTTTAAAAATGGGAGATACTTTGAAAGCAAACTGCTCCATGCCTAATTTACACCAAATACATATCTGCTTAAACAAAGATTTCAAGGGAAAGAACCGGGGTCTAACGGGCAGAGTTCATCGTGTTAATTTACAATGTTTTAGTTGATTTTTGAATGTAATTATTCCTGACGAAGCTCATGTGGGAAGTCTGGATAATTGCACTGAGAGCAATCAATTCGGCAATTACACCTTCTTCTAAACAACACTTGACAAAGAAAATGACTGCTGGCTGAATGTATATTTTTCATTAAATCATTTTGCATGTAAGAACAACAACATAATCAGTAAGAAAAAGCTTTAAAATGGTTCAGTAGACAAAGATTCTGTCACCATCATTGCAGTACTTTTTTAACTTCAGTGACTAATACATGCCTGTCAGAGGGGTGGACCGTTCAACAGAAATCGCAAATGACACACATGCCAATCTGCAGGGAACTGCACCCTTTTCTGGGAATTGTGTTGATTTGATTGCAACTGTTGTTGAAAATGGGCTGCAGGTGGACCATGATTAGGCCTTAGTCAGCCATGGTTTGGAGTCAGTACTTTGGTTTATATTGTGCGTGGGGGTGTGTGTGTGTGTGTGTGTGTGTGTGTGAGAGAGAGAGAGAGTGAATGTACCCTGTTTCGCTGAATTTGAATTCCCACAGACTCTACTTACAACTTGGGTGAAACTCGTTCCTCCCATACGCAAGACATGTGAGAACGTGCCTTGGTATCAAACAACAGAAGTAAAAAAAGTTTGAGAAAATGAAACTAAATAAAAAGAGTAGACATAATTTGCACAGAGCAGCACAAACACAATGCTGTACATTTATTCTCATTTACTCCTCCTGCTCTTCCCAGTACTCCCTCTCCTCTCACTAATCCTTTTTTTCAGCTATCTCCGTGGGCTGATTTTCTCCCCCTGCCATCCTTCTTTCTCCTTTCTCTCCATTCTTTTCATTTTTCACCTTCCCCTGTTTATTTCCCCTGCCTTGTTCCCTTTTCTTCCCAATCTTTTCCCTGCCTGCCTCCTGTCTTTTTTTCCTTCCACCTGCTCTCATTTCTCTCCCTGGCTCATTTTCTCCCTCTCCCCCTGTCTCCTAGTGTATCACTGCAGACTCTTGTAGTCAATTATCCCTTCTGTTAATGAGCAGATAAATCTAATTGCTCTCTCCTTCGGTGCCTGACGGCATCTCTCTTCTGTCTTTCTAAGCTTGCAGGATGAGCATTATTTTTTTCAGCCGTCATTTTTCAACCCTTCCGCTGTACAGCGGATCCGTTTTTCACCACCTCCTGTGACTTCTTGGACTTTATGAGGATTGATGTTCTTTTTTGTTTGTTAAATCTTTCAATTTGTCTTCTAACTATTCATTTTCACCTTTAGTCCAGTTATGCTGACTTTATAAGTCCTCTTTTCAGTCCTGTCTGGCCAGTCAGTGTTGGAGAAATGACAGGCTGTGTGGGGCTCCTGGTCATTTAGATTGATGGTGACAGAGGCCATGTATGGTTTATCTCTCCCACTCTTAGACACCAGTAATATTTCTACCTAGGATAGATTGTATTTATAGTCCTGGCCAGCTTTCAAACACAGAATGTGCAAGAAACTTAATTTTGAAGTTTGGTTAAAGTTCAGCTAAGATACTTTGAAAAAAGATGTCTCTCATAAGAGAGCATGCGTGGGTTCTCATCAGGTTCCCCGACTTTCTCCCACAGCCCAAAAATAGGCATGTCAGGCTAATTGGACACGCTAGAAATAGCCATAAGGTGTAAAAGTGTGTGCATCATTGTTTGCCCCGTGTGTCTGTGTTGCCTTGTGATGGACTGGTGACCTGACCAACAGGTATCCTGTGCCCCAACGACTGCTGAAGATAGGAACAAGCCCACCGCAAAGCAGCACGGATAAGTAGGTTTTGTAAATGAATGGGTGAACAAATGGAGGGGGGAAAATTAAACTCATTATATCCATCCAACCATTGGCTATTATCCTTGCAAGGTCGCGGGGAGGCTGGTGCCTATCTCCAGTGGTCATTGTATGAGAAACGAGGTACATCCTGGACAGGATATAAATATAACTTGCTTACAGTGTATCAGATCTTAAAGTTGTTTTTTATTTTCAAAAAATTTGTTTCTCAGAAAATTGCAATTGTATAAGACACAGAAATGTATTGATTATTATCCAATAAGCAGCCTTTGATATCCTGTACAAAGATACAAGGATAAGCCACAAAAGGCCACTGCCAAAGAGACTGGCTGCTTACAGAAAACTATATACAAAAATATTAATGGAAAATTTAATGGAAGGAGAAGGTCTGGTCAAAAAAGAAAAACAAGCTTAAAACCCATTCTGTGACATCAACATGTGTTTATTTGCATGGAGAACATGCAGTTGTGATCTATTCACTAAGAATGAATTTTTATAACAGTTGTGAATTATTATTGCTAAGGAGGTCCACTTTCAGTTGTCTGAACAGGTCCAGTGTGTCTACAGAATGAACCCAGGGGCCCAGAATCCAGTCTGATTCAGATCCAACATGAAGTTTCCACAATCTGTGATAATTTGGAAAGCCATGCTGTCTGCTGGCATTGTACCACTGTGTTTCATGAAGTCCAAAGTTTTCACAGTTGTATGCCAGGAAATCTTGAAAGCACTTCATGCTGACAAGCTTCTTGGAGGATCAGATTTTCACTTCCCAGCTGGACTTTCCACCTGCCCACACTGCCAAAAGCACCAATGACTGGTTTATTGTCCATGGTAACACTATGCTTAATTGGCCAGAAAACTGCCCTGACCTAAACCTCAAAAAAAGCCTAGGGGCTATTATCGTGAAAAAGATACGAGACACCAGACTCAACAAAACATGATGAGGTGAAAGCCATTATTAAAGAACCTGGGCTTCCTTTAACACCTCTGCAGAGGCTGATCACTTTAATCTCACACAGCATTGATGAAGCAATTCATGCAAAGAGACCCCCAGCCAAACACTGAGTGCCTGCACTGCACACTATATGGTCATACATTTAGTTAGGCTGACATTTCTGTTTTAAAAATCTGTTTTTATTGATCTTAAACAGATATTCAATTTTAAATATGACTTGTATGGCTCATACTAATCTCGGAACTTGTGGTGATATTTGACAAACTACTCTGTAACTTAAATATTTAATAGATGCTTCTCTATTAGCCTACTCTTTTACTTCATTTGCTGAAACATCCTATGTGTTTCTTTCCTTAAACTGCCTTTTGATTGTCAGACAGGAAGGCGGTTTCTCTTTTTGTGACCAAGTAATACTTTTGATGGGAAATAATGTTCTGAATAGGATGAAGATGGCAACACTGATCCTTGATCTCCCTTTAATGATCTGCATGAGCTTCAGTTTGTCGCATTAGTTCGTCTTACTTGAGTGAGCAGTGCATCTCCTACTTCAATCACACAATAGGGAGAAAAGCGATGTGTCAACACTTTGTAATATATGTGAAAAGTTGGCAGAGGAGCCTTCTTATTGGCATAATTGATGTAGCTGGTTGGCAGGGTGACTGTAAAGCAGACATTACGCTGTAGTGGTAGTAGCACACACCATGAAGAAGGGCCTGAATCAGCTCACAGTCTTATTCAGGGGTCAGCATGAATTATCACTTGCTCATGCAATGATTGACGCTTCCACCCAAACATGACACATGGGTTTGTAGTACACCAGAAGCCTGTTTTGTTGAAAAGCCGTACAGACAGTGTGACTACACTAGAATTGCTGTTCCTAAAATCAATTTGTGCCCTACTGAAATGACTAATAGAAAAATGTATGACTGGATAGTTCTGACATAAAACAAGTAATTAAAAGAATTTGATGTCCACAATTAATTTTATGGCAGGTTCTACGTATAATGCTGTGGACCCAGCTCTCCTCCAAAGGTCCAGGGAACCTTCAGAGTGGCAGAAATAACTCTTTCAAACACAATGTTTTCAATAAAAGAAAATGTGCTGTCCTTTACAAGTATCGTAGGGTCTTTCAGCAGAAAGACCATAGCCACCTTTAATGGCCATCTCAGTCCCTAGGCCTACAATAAATTCTATAGCAAACTTATGGATTGAGATGAATTGAAGAGGATAAGAGGGATTTTCAGTGATCTCTCTCTGGATTTTCTAACCTTTTGAAATGTTGTAGGAGAAGACTCTATTGTTCAGAACAGTAATTCTTATGCCCATTATATAATGAAAAAAAAA
>CAEGAG010003468.1:0-27377 GCA_903067065.1 Brachyrhaphis terrabensis | reverse complement strand
ATATATATATATATATATATATATATATATATATATATTCATTGGTTTTCAGTAATGACGCAAGAAAAGATTATTGAGAAAACTGTGATGCTTTTTGACGTCTAAAGCAGGACATTATGTTTGTTGGCAGGCAATATCATCAAATTTGGACTGTGTATGAATAATAGAGAGGCATCAATTGACTAAAATAAGACATCAATAAATAAACATTAGCATGTTTATTTATTGTTAGGTAAGCAAGCATAGATCCTTGCTTACCTGTCTCAAATGCTGTCAATCTTATGTCCATTGTTGTTCTGCCAAAAGAGGCATAAAAATATTCAGCGTGTACATATCTGTCATCATCACAAGAAAGTAATGATTGACAGTCTATCTATCCAGCATCACCCATGAAATGAGTGAAGCATAAAATTAAAATGAAGAGCTGATCTGTATTGTGATGGCTCATTTCCTTATTCCACATCCCCACATTAATTCTAATTATACCCAAGCTGTCCCAACTTCCTTTCTAGGAGAGGTTTCTTTCTCGGGTTTCTGTCATAGCTGCCTTTCCATGATAAAATACCAGGGAGAGCCAATATTGCTCACTGCCAGAGATAGGCTTCACACACATCTGGAGGTCTATTTATCAAGCAGTGCCAACACTAGCATTCTGTACTATATACCCTTAAATCTGCTCAAACAAACACAAACAAAGACTGATACACAAATTATGATGGCCATCTTTCAGTGCAATTATTATACATGCATATGTAAACAGGACTAAGTAACTAGAATGAGTTTAGGCTGAACGCAAAGATTACAGTAAAAACAATGCATGTCCTGGAATGACAACAGGAGACTGTTAGGTTAGTCCAGGGAAGGAATCAGATCTGAAGAAAAATGTTTTATGATAAAATTTGTTTTCTTTAACAATTTGTTTACATGCTGGAAATGAAAACATCTTTTTTTTTCCAACAAGCTTGATTTGTGTGCTATTTATCTCAACAGCAAACTAAATTTATAAGTTAACACCTGTTTCTAGAATTGTTGATCAAATAGTCAATGATATTTTAATTTTTTATTTTAATGAACCTTCTTTGTAAAGGTGCAGATTAATACCTCTTAATCCCTGCATGTGTTCCAATTGTCCACTTGTGGGATTTTCAGGCTTTCATACTTCTTACTTTGAGTCAGAAGGCTTGCAAAATTTTTTGCAAACCTAAATACTGAGCATAAATTTAAAGATTTTTTTTCCAAGTTTAAAAGTATAAATGTTCTACTGTTCACTTTAGAGTGACGCTGGGTGTAGTGAGTGAGCGTATCAAATTTCTAAATGAACAAAAATTGTTTTCATTTTTAAGAACTTAAATTGTAGTAACTTTATTGGAGACATACAATGATGTTGGAGGTAAAGGTTCTACAATAACTTGAAGTTATTTAAAACATATTTCTTTGTTTCCTTGATCTTCAGATTTATGTTATTTAGGTAGAACTCATGTCCAAGTCTCAATTTGAAATTATAATCTTTGTTAAAATAATACACATAATCAGAAAAGACAAATATTCTCCTTAAATTCTAAAACCTTAATAAAGATAAAATGCATTTGTAAATCATAAGTACATGAGTAAATAATCAACTCATTACCACCTAATAGTGGCATCAGTAAAAATATTATTAGAAAATAAATAACATTATACTGTGGTTTTCTTGACTCTATCTGCTAATTGTTATTTCTGGGATCATTTAGTCGTATCTAATTGTAAACAATTATTTTGTGACCACCCACAGTCTGCACATTATGTTCTCTGAGACTATAAGGAAAAAGTTTTATCTTCACTTTTCACTTATTATCATACTCTCTATATTTTTCTGACATGTTCTCATGAAGATTTAATTTCCGCCTCTTCATTTTGACTCTGGACATTCAGAGAAAGTCAAATTATATGGGCTGCAGCTCCACAGACAATCTCGTAGAATTAGCATCTGAATATGTATTGTGCTCCAGCTGCCCACACCAGCAGACTTTAATTTAAATATAACGCTCACCCGTAGTCCACTAACTCAAATTAGACCAGGGCACCATTTTATTATGTTATGTCTACAAATGTTTTATTGCAGAAGGGCTGAGGGTTACAATAAACCATTTGTTGAAGTGTAATGGATTTTTTTGTTGAAATATTCACTGTAAGGAGATTGTGTTCCATATGAATGGCTGAACTCTCTTGTGGATGATTTTTATAAGGATGCTCTTTCTTTCTTTGCTAGGTTTTAGAGAGGGTAGAGATATACTTTCCATATCTAATGTCATATTGAGAGCTTGGTTTCAGCTAGATGTGGGGATTGAAAGGTATCTCTCTACTATCACATACAGTCGAGAAAATAAGCACTGAACTTGTAAAAATAGAATATTCTTAGTAAATATAAAGATAACATTCTATTATGGCTATTGGCATGAAATAGCCACCAAACACAGGTAAAAACAACAACAACAACAAAAAAAACCAAGCAATCCACACAGGAACAAAGTAAATTAAGTCTAGAAATTATGTGAAATACTACTGGACAGGTGAGATTTTTACCCATTCTCCCACCCAAACTGTTTTTATATCTTAAAAGTTCCCTGAGAGTCTTCCATTCTGTTTGATCTAAAGTTTTTCTCATAGTTTTTTATTTAATTGTGGTCTCATCTGACCAGACTGCATTGCCCCAGTATTGCATGTGATTGTTCAAGTGTTCTCCACCAAGCTAGCTTCAAGTTGATTTTTCATCTGCAGTAGTTTTTGGGTTAGGAATGCATGGAGCATAGATGTTATTGGTTTATTGTGTCCCCACACTACTTACTAGAATGTTCAGAAAATTTGAAATGTATCTGTATCTAATTTAGTTAAATTCAGCTTCATTCCATACCTCCAATTCACAACACATGTAATCTCAACATTAAAGTCAGTTCAATCCAATCATATAGACAGATTTCAAGTCCAGCAATCATATTCCAAATTGATCCCACTTATCAAACAATGCAGTGAAGTTCAGTTTATTATTCAAATTGGTAAGAAGTTATTTAAGGACACCCAGCATTTTGCAATGAGTCACTGACTTACATGCAGCATTCACACCTACTGCATGAGCAAGTGACCCTGAAAAACTAATGTTTCTTCAGGGCTGAAGTATTGCCAGGGCCTGTCATAGCAATGCATAGGAGCAATACATGGGCTAATAGCCTTTTCCCTATAATAACCATTTTAGCTATCGTTTTTTATTTTGTAACTATGTTTAGTATACTGAATGGAGAAAGTCAAAATAAGACAACATGCTAGTGATAACCCACATGCCACTGACACCATTTAGGCTAACATAAGCATTTTGGCTAATTTTAGCTTATGCACTAATTTTAGCATACTAAACTGAATAAGTCCATGTTAGCCAACATGGTTGTAGTTCTCCACATAGCATTAAATACATGTTAGCAAAGCTTCGCATTCTAATGCCGAGGGATTAAATTTGGGGGTCTGAAGCTACTTTTTAGCATCAGAATCCCTGATTTGGGTCCAACCGACGGGCACAATTTGGCAGGTCCGGTTTAAATCTCTTCAGAAATTTTCTAGTATTACTTTTGGTGCTAAGAGATGAGCGTTTTTTTTCTGGTAATGAACGCCCACAAAGAATAAATCAGATTTTTACTTTTGTGTTGAATTTCTTGTGTCCAAGCAGATAAGCTATTTCAAAAGAGCTCATGTTTTATAATACCACCAATAACAAAAAAAAACATTTTTACTTTTCTGACAAATTCACCAAATGCACAATTCTTAAAAAGTAAGTAGCATAAGACAAGTAGTACTTCAAAAGAGAATAAGAAATGTTATGCTTTTTGAACAATAACAATATTTGTCGTTAATTTGTTGCTAAGCGATGAGAATGTTTTCTGGTAACTAAGTGTCACAAAGTCAATATCTGACATTTACTTTTGTGTTAAATGTCTGCTTTTAATGTAAATACCACCAATGACAAAAAAAATAAAAAAATCACTTTTGAGCCAAATTCACCAACTGCACGATTATTGTTAAGTAGTAAGTAGCATAAATAAGTAAAATTTCGAAAGAGCAGAATAAATCTTATGGGTTTTTTTTTAACAATAACAATATTTGTTGCTAATCTGTTGCTAAGAGATGAGATCATTTTCTGGTAACTATGTGCCACAAAGTAAACATCTGATTTTTACTTTTGCAGATTTCACCAACTCAAAATTTTTTGACTCTAAGCAGATAAGGAGTATTTCAAAAGAGCTTCTGTTTTATAAACAATAATATTACTTATTAATTTGGTGTTAAAAGATGAGCAGTTCTTTTCATGTAAGAACTGCCAAAAAGTAAAAATCAAATTTTTACTTTTGTGTTGAATATCTGTTTTATAGTGTATATATCACCAATTACAAAAAAACAAACAAACAAAAAAAAAACATTGTCACTTTTCTGCCAAATTCACCAACTGTACAATTATTGTTAGGTAGCACTGTATTTTCCGTACTATAAGTCGCAGTTTTTTTCATAGTTTGGCCGGGGGTGCGACTTATACTCCGGAGCGACTTATATGTGGAAATTTACACATCATTACATGTTATTTTCACACTAAACCGCAAGAGGGCGCTCTAGGCCTGTGTTATTCTACCTTCGGAGAGCTAGAAGAAGTTAGCCGAGCTGTTTACAATCATCGAGGACGGAGATTTCATTATGTTTAGTGATTTGGAGTGACACGGATGGTTTGGTAAACTTTTTAGCATGTTATTTATGCTATAGTTATCTGAATAACTCTTAATATGTTATGGTAACATACCAGGCACGTTCTCAGTTCGTTGTTCATGTGTCATGTAACGTTAGCATACCTTAGCATACCGTACTAGCCTGTTGTTGCTTCTATTCTATATTTATTGCCTTTCAAGATGACATGTCTGTTCTTGGTGTTGGATTTTATCAAATAAATTTTCCTTAGCATACCGTACTAGCCTGTTGTTGCTTCTATTCTATTTTTATTGCCTTTCAAGATGACATGTCTGTTCTTGGTGTTGGATTTTATCAAATACATTTTCCTCAAAAATGCGACTTATACTCCGGTGCGACTTATATATGTATTTGTCTTCATTATTATGCATTTTATGGCTGGTGCTACTTATACTCCGGAGCGACTTATAGTCTGGAAAATATGGTAAGTAGTGTAAGGTAAGTAGCATTTCAAAAGAGCAGAAGAAATGTTATGCTTTTTGAACAATAACAATATTGTCGTTAATTTGTTGCAATGACAAAATAAAAGCAAAAAAGTAATATTTAACTTTTCTGCCAAATTCGCCAACTGTACAATTATTGTTAAGTAGTAAGTAGCATAAATAAGTAAAATTTCAAAAAGCAGAAGAAATCTTATGGGTTTTTTTTTTACAATAACAATATTTGTTGTTTATCTGTTGCTAAGAGATGAGAACGTTTTCTGGTAACTATGTGCCACAAAGTAAACATGTGATTTTTACTTTTGCAGATTTTACCAACTCTAAATTTTTTGAGTCTAAGCAGATAAATAGTATTTCAAAAGGCTTCTGTTTTATAAACAATAATATTACTTATCAATTTGGTGTTAAAAAATGAGCGTTTTTCTCAGGTAACGAACTGCCACGAAGTATAAATCAGATTTTTACTGTTGTTGAATATCTCTTTTATAGTGTATATATCACCAATGACAAAAAAAGCAAAAAAAACTGTCACTTTTCTGCCAAATTCACCAACTGTACAATTATTGTTAAGTAGTAAGTAGTGTAAGATAAGTAGCATTTCAAAAGAGCAGAAGAAATCCTTTGTTTTTTGAACAATAACAATATTTGTTGTTAATCTGTTGCTAAGAGATGAGAACGTTTTCTGGTAACTAAGTGCCATGAAGTAACCCTCTGATGTTTACTTTTTTGTTGAATGTCTGTTTTTTAATATATTTACCACCAATGCCAAAAAAACAGTTAAATTTTTCTGCCAAATTCGCCAACTGCACAATTCTTGTAAAGTAAGTAAGCAGCATTAGATAAGTAGTATTTCCAAAGAGTTAAAAAAATATTGTTTTTTTTTAACAATAACAATATTTGTTGTTAATCTGTTGCTAAGAGATGAGAATGTTTTCTGGTAACTAAGTGCCACGAAGGAAGTGCATTAACATTAACATTAGCACAAACAGTGGCAATTGCAGTGCACTGTCTTTTCCCTAAAATAAAAGGCAGTTATTTTTTTTTATTTATTCTTTTATTTATTTAATTTTTTTAAATTCATTAGCCATATTGAGGAAACTGAATGGAGGAAGTAAATGTAAGACAACATGCTAGCGATACCCCACATGCCACTGACAGGATTTAGGCTATCATTAGCATTTTGGCTAATTTTAGCTCATGCACTAATTTTAACATACTGAATGAAGTATGTCCATGTTTCTCAACATGCTTGCGACTTTCCACATGCTATTGAGTGCATTTTAGCTTACTTTAGTATTGATGCTAATTTGTAGCATCATAACGCTGGGTTCCAACCTACAGGCACACTTTGGCAGATGCCGTTTAGATTTCTTCAGAAGTTTTCTAGTTATTCCTTAATAATCCAGAAGTTCACTACATGCAGTTAAATGGCTTCAGCTGCTCCAGGACACAAGTTTTGATGAAAATCTTAAAAAAAAAAAAAAAAATCTTATTTTTTCTATTTCATCTTTCCTTCATTGTCTCAACACTCGGTACAGAATTTGGCTGATGGCCTTCCACACTCAGCCAGGTTAGAGGGGAGTTTTCCTTTTCGCCTTTGCTACATGCATGCTTAGTATGAGGGATCGCTACAAAGTCAAAGCTAAAATACAAGCAATATGAACAATGACAGTCAAATGTAATCAAATATTTCTGCTAAATGCATAATAACCCGCCTGTTATTATGTATTTAATTAATGTTAATGACATTAACATTAATTAATGTTATAGTCGGAGGAAACAAATTCTCTATTCTTTACTGGATAATAAAAAAAAAAGTTATCTCTTTCCCATCTTTGTGGTTAAATGAAAATAACTAGTAAGGCCTATAGTGCACTTTAATTCCAAATTAGTTTAAAGAATAGTTACCCCAGGCTCTGCTTTTTGTTAATATTAAGCCCAAACCAAGCAGCCTTTCTGGTAAAATTTACAGATATTGTAATAGTCCAGACCTCAGCTGGCCTCCAAAAGGAATAATTAATATTTAAAAAGTAATTCTGTTTTATAGGACTCCTAGGAAGCCTAGAATTAAAGTATAATGATAAATAGAGCATGAATGTAGTGAAAAATTTAAGCACTTCATACTGGAAAAAAGTAGGTCATTCTATTTCAGCCAGACTTAACCTTAAAATTATTAGATTTATGTAATAAATGTTCTAAAATATTTGTTGAGATTTTACAATAATTTATGTTCTATCATGAAAGAAATAGTTTACGTTTAATGACGCTTTTCTGTTACACAGGCAGTCAGATATCACCAAGCCATAAAAATATATATTCCCATTATATTTTGTGTACGTTTCCTCCAGGGGATATTGTGTGAACATTACAGTGGAATATTAACAAGGGAATTCTGGGTTTTTAAGAGGTGAGGTAAGGTAAGATAGGGACGGCAAGTTAATTTAAAAGAAAATCTCCATGCAGATGTTAGTGAGATTACAACCAAGGTAAATTAAAACCTAACAATGCAGAGTTGTTGTGTTTTCCTTGAGCCAATCCAAAGAAAATAGTTGTATCTGTGTATCTTCCTGCTGGACGAGGCTGCTTTCTTTGAGAAGCAGTCGGGGGTTGAGACGAAAAGTATGTCAAACAATGAACTGATCAATATTATTTACTCCTCCTGCCAGTAGTTTTAATGTTGCAGCTGATTGTTGTGTTTTTTTCAGGCCGATGAAATGGATCTGAGCTAATTAAACTTCTCCAGGAACAATCAGGCCCTCTTGAACATGAAAAGGCACTTTACTATACATAAGTGCTGGTTCAGGAGCTCAACGCTGTGCATGCATACTGTTGTGTCACAAGTTGAAAGTTCCTATTTTTAAGTCCAGTTTTCAAGTATCCCTGTGGGTTTAAAATCAGAGAAAATCTGAAAAGTTGTAGTGCAGTGATAGTGTGTCTCTTACCAAATTTAAGAATGGTGGTTTGTGCTTTTTTTATGTCTTCAAATATAGTTCAATGGCCAAATATAAACTTACCCGATCATGGGTCACCATATGCTACTTTTCAGTTGGAGGACAATGTGCTATTGTGGTTTTAATTCACTATGAGGAGAATCAGAGAAGAGAACAGGGGAGAGAAAAAGGGAATCAGTGAAGTCACATGAGACTGTGGTTAATAAAACCTTGTTGAATACCAGTTTCTCTGCACCCGACACATTGATTTCCCATAAATTAGCTTCAGTCACATTTTAGTGCTCTAATTTCTGGCATGATTTTACTCTCATTTTTGTGTCATGCATTTTTAATTTGCAAGTGTTCTAAGCATTTTTGAGGCCACAGCTGCCTTCATCTGTGAGCCCAGTTGCCATGGCTACCGGTATTCCTCTCATCTGTTGCAAGGTGGGAAAAGCACTGTTTACTTCTTCACCCACACAGTGTCCACATCACTCTGGTGTGCTGTGATACAACAGACTCAGTCTCTTTAATAAATTGAGTTTAGTGTTTCCAAGCTCTCCGCTCTTCTGTATAGTGTTTGGGCTTTGGAGTGGAGAAAATCCACTCTGTAATTCCCAAGAATTTTCATTAAAGGATACAAATGTGAATTTATTGTATGATTTTGATTATTTAAAGTCCTTCTTTATCTTCTTACAGGATGAATTGTTTTTAATTCCAATGTGTTTTATCAGTTGTACTAAGTTTATAATACATTTCCTTGTAAGTCTGTGACAGACTGAGAAGCTTTCCAGAATATACCCGTCTCTTCCTATGACTGCTGGAGCTTATCATTGCACACTAAGGCATAAGTTTCAAACTTCAGCCCTTGATGTGCGGTGTTCTACCACTTTCAGATGTGCCTCTGGTTCAACACACCGAAATCAAATAATTAGGTCATTAGAACTGTGTGGTAGGTCTCTGTAGAATTTGACTGCATGCTGAGGAGCTAATTCAGCCATGTCATTCAGGTGTGTTGGATCAAAGACACATCTAAAAGTTGCAGGACAAGTGGCCTTTAGAATTTGACACCCCTGCGCTAAGGAATAAGCTATGGATGGATGGATGGGTAGAAAGTATTCACACTTCACTTTTTCCATGTTTTGTTATGCTACAGCCTTTTTTCCAAATAGTATTAAATTAATCACAAAGCTAAAATAAAGCATTCACCTGACTTGAACTACATGGTCGTTTTTATTCAAAAATTCAATTAGTAAGGTTAGGAAATGCATCAATTTTAAGGTAGGACTTGGTATCTGGTATACTGCCAAAGTAGAACATATTTTGGAGTGTTATGCATATTTTTTCAACATTTGATTTCTTGGTATTCTACTTTTAATAAATTTGCAAAACACTCATTGTCATAATGAGTATTTGTATGTAGAAAGTCCAGCTGAATAATTTAACACAATTTGGAAAAGGCAGTAACATAAAATGTGCAAAACAAAATGTGCAAAAAGTGAAGCATTGTAAAAATTATCCAGATGCATAGTATGTATATCTTACTAATAAACTTAGATATGCAGAACTAAAGTTATTTTGAAGCTGTCAAACATAATATGACAATGCAAAAATTCTAATAAGGAAAAAAAGAAAATGATTTTACTTTTGGGTTAAAATGCTCAGAAGTCTCACATTTTTTTACTAAGTCGCTCACTTAGTAAAAACCTTCAAAGTTACGCCACCTTTTTATTTTGTCTTCATAGGCATTCTTCCTAAATTGCCTCTGCTCATACTCCACCATTCTTTTTACAAATCCTTTATTTCAAGAGTCTTTATTTCACGTTTGTTATTTAGTGCAATTCTCTTTGTTCTATTTACCAAACCAGTTTCAGTGAGAGATAAATTGTTGCTTGGGTTTATGTTCTCACTATAGCATTCTTTCTAAAACTCTTCTCTTTCCTTTATGCAAATGTGATTTTACTCAGTTTAAAAGTGCTGTACAGTACAGTTTTGAAGAGAGAGACTGATTCAGTGCTAGTATCACCTGATCAGCAGCACCTCTGTGTTTTCTGGCAATGATCCAGATCCGCCCCGCCTCTACTCAGAGGAGCTTGATGTTGCTGTCTTTTCAGAACCTTAGAAACTCAAATCATCACAAAGGCCAGACTGCATTGAACATTCACTTTGACTAAGCCTTGTAAGCATTCTGAAATGCTGTATATCCACATTACGATCCCCAGTGGGAGCAAACAGCATTTCTGTTTAAAGATAGAGGCTTTCACAAAATGTGGATGTGTAATACCCCATGGAATAAGATGATTTCAGTCAGGTCTTTCCAATAAATGACAAATTCAAACATTCAACAATGAAAGTAACATAAAACTCCTATCTCACCAAAAAATAATTATAAAAATAATAAATAGTTTTTATTGAAGGAAACACTCAGAGCAAAAGGTTCTGTTATGAGTATGGCCTACAGTAACATGGGGATGACTGTCAACTTGACAACTGTCTGGAGGAGAGCCACTGAAATTCTCATCAATCAGTATACAAATCATTAAAATGCTGGCTGTTCACAGAGCCAGAAGGTTAGGCGAAAGGAAAAAGTTGATGTGTAGTTATCATCTTTGGTTCTTTTAGCTCCATCTGCTAAAAGAACCAATAATTAGTTTAGTAAGCAGTGGTGTTTTGAGATCTGGGAATGGAATCATTATTTTAGTTTTGAACGTATATTAAGCAAAACTTCCTTGCTTCCATACTTATGAAGTAATTAATTAATTATGAAATAAATAATTAATTTATCTCAGCTATCTGACTCGTATAGAAACTAAATTCTCTAAATTATTTAAATAACTAAATGAATTTGTTCAATAACACCACTAGACAACAACCACTGCATCTCACAGTACTGTCTAGAGCGGAACAAAGCACAGAGACAGGGATGAATGAGGTATAGCATCGCTGACAGAATTATAAATGATCTTAACTTGTGTGGGATTTTTCTAGTTATCCAAACCAATCAAAAGCCACATTCAGCACGCTGCACTCAGAAACACGGACACATTATTGAATCAAGATGCAGATATGTGCGAAACTTGTCATGCAGAGGGCAAGGAAAGTTAAATCAAACCTATCTGATAGCAATTAAACTTCTCTTTCTACTGAGCAACAGCCTCCAAGCAGAGCTCCACATAAATATGCAACAGTTCTTTCTGTTAACTTTTGCCATCTACATATTTGTCTTCTTGAGATCAGATTCTTCCTGAGAATTCTAAATAATACACAAAGCAAATGACGAATATCCAAAAGAAATCATTTTACCACCACAGGAAGGTATTGTATGTCCTTCCTCTCTTTGCTACCCTACTCTTAGTTTCTTATCTCTCTTGGCTACCCCAATAAAAATCTTTTGGCTATTCCACTGGTCTTGCGGAAAGGATTACAACTTTTTAAGGAAATTACAGAATTCATGTGAGGAACTTGTAGAAACAACAAAAAATAAAGAGTTAAACTACAACAATCAAAGTTTTTTCAGTTCACGTTCTTAATCCCTACAATTTGTCTTCCTTGCATACTTTCCAACCAATCCTTGGATTTTCAGTGCAACAATGTACATAACAGAAAGAACTAAGTGGAAAGGAAGAACATATGCCTCAGACATCCACCTACAAACACAGTGACATTGACAAAAGAAGAATTTCTCTCTCTTCCCAAATAGCACGCAGGAGCCTCAGGGCGTTCGTGTGACCCAGCACAAAACAGGACAGAACCCACTGCAAAAGCAAACCTTTGTGGATACATGGAAACCATCATTGCCTTAGGTCAGCAAAGTCCTCGATTGTTCAATATCTGATGTTTTTCATGTCTGTTGCATTGGCTGTCACATAATGCAGAAAATCTATGTCAGAGGAAAAGTACAAAATCTCCTTTCTGACAGTAAGCAGGTTCCATTTCTTGCCTTTTACAATTGTCACAGCATGTAGCAGGTATGTTTCCCTCATATTGACATTTTAAATCTAATAGTAGTGACAGCTTGACCTTCTGTGCCTTCTTACCTAAGTGAGAATGACAAGCTGGAATAGTACTGAAAATGTCACTTTTGTCACTCCTGGGCTCTATTCTCTCACACTGGCTTATATACAAAATTTAACAAACATAAAGGTGATATCCATCATCTAAAGTAAGAAATGTGTTTGTTCTACAGCGTACATGTACAATCAGTACATAACACACCCAAAGCTTTGGCAAATAACACCAGCATTAAAATTGTACCAATGTTTCCCCGATACTGACTTCTCAGATGTTAGAAGATGTTTAAAACATTATAATCTTTAACCCATTAACTCAGTCTTGGCAGACTTTATAATCAACAAACATTCCTTCAGCATTGACGAAGGGAACATAAAAGGAGTCTGGTGTAAAGCAAAGCGCTGTTTCTTTCCCTCAGGTAGCATCAACTTTCCTGGCTGATGAAGCAAAGAAAGAATATCTTTTTGTTGTGGAGTTGATTTAATCTTTAAAAGTGCCGATAGAAACATAACACACATGTTAAAGACAAAGAATATTCCCCTGTGGAGTATCTAGTTGAGTTGGAGCCACAGACGTGTTTCCTGAAACCTCATCGATAGCCAGGATATGATTTCAGCAGAGTGAACAGGAATCAACTGCAGGTTACTACAGAACGTTCTGCAGTTTCCCCAACTGCATATGATCTCTGTGAGTCTGACTTCAAAAGTCAATGAAACGTTCCACCTATTCCTTTACCTTACGTTTGCATGTCTAATTAAGTAAGCCAAGAAGGCTGGGGCTGGACTCCTGAAGAAAGATTAAGAAAGCAGACAAAAGTCTTCCTTTTCTCAGGGCGAAATCTTACTCTTGCTGAATCCACCTACTTTGCCTTGCTCTGATATCTGATATCAAGAGACACACAATACCGTTCAGTGTTGATGAGGTAACATATTGAGAATGAGACCAAGGTCGGTTAAAGGCTTTGTCATTGATCCAGAGAAGTGAATGTGTCCTGATTACAAAACTGTCAAATGAAGTAGGTACTATAATTATATTCTCACAGAAGGAAGGAGATGTCTAAATTATAATCATTGTTGCCGACATAATTGTAATCTCAAATGTTTTTCATTAACAAGTGCCAAAGCAATTCTTAATCTTTTTTATTATTATTTTTCTATTAAGCGAACACTCTAACCTTTCCAGGGTTACCTTGTCTTTCACGCACTGGGTCCTGACGAGGTTGTTTGGACCCTAAGCAGTTAGGTCAGTTTAGGCCATCGCAACACCAATTACATCTCTTTAACATTTTGCAACAAAAAAACTATTATACAGTGGGAATTCAGCACAACTCTTCTTTTGTTGTGCAGTGAAGATGAGGTTGTTTTTTTGTTTGTTTGGTAGTAATGTAAAGTGTGCAACATTTCTGCACATGTAATATGTTTACAAGCAACAACAAAAATGTGTAAGTGTTTGCTGAGTTTTGCCTGTTGACCTGGTGACCCATAAGCAGGAGATAACTTCACTTATGCCTCAGAACAATTTTCAGCATTGGCATCACATTCAGCCAACTGAAGGAGTAAACATGATTCCGTAGGTTTCCTCATAATTAGCAAGTATCAAATATGATTTTTTTGTTTTAACAGCATCTGAGCAGACTCCGTGGAGGTAAAATGCAGAAAGACATATTAAAAAGGAAGAAATGGCAACTGTAGTGTAGGACAACAGTCTGTCATCATAATATGCAACATTCTCATTTGGCTTATGTCTTATCCTAATTTTTTGAGCCAAATTAGCTGGCACAACATAGAGAAATTATGGAAACTGTCTGGAGGAAAGGGGAAAACTAACTATGTAACCAAAAGGACATTTAAATATCTGCAAGTAAACACATGCCTGTGTCATTTCTTTTGCCTCAGTCCTTGTGAGTGCAGACCTCACAGATTTTGCAGATGCTCAAGACAAACCACCCCTTTCCTTGTCTGCTCTCAAGTGGGACACATAAAATAGCCAGCAGAACTAGTGGTCAATATTTCTCTCATAAATCTTTTGGTCTCTTAATAGAGACAAAACGCACCTGAGCATCTGGGTCGAAAACCATTGAAGAGGCTGAAAATTTGTTTCACTTTACCCTTGGGATGCTCTCCTGGCTGGAGGATCAATTTGTTGTCCAAGTAAATGATCCTTCTCTCTTTCCCTGTGTTCCACTGCAGCATTGTGAATTGTTATAGTTTTGCACTCGTGACATATACTGTAAATTACTGAAAGGATAAGAGATTGTTCTACAGTTCGGTGGAGTGGAACCATACTTCCTTGCTAGGCTGCCAGTGGGGTTTGAATCTGGTCTATTAGTCTTCAAAAATGGAGAGCGATCTTTCTTTTTGACCAAGTGTCAAAAAGTGTTTACTTTCAGACAATATAAAGGAAAGCAGATTATGAATGATATGTAGGAAAAGTCAAGACCAAAAATGTATCTAGTTGGATGAAGTGCAAAGTGGATATGACAATGGATAATTCTGGAAAGAACAAAAAATATTTAGCATAGCAGATGACAAAAGAGAAGATAAAGCAGCTATGGTAAAAACAAGCAAAGCTGTGTTATTAGAATTAGGTAATACGTAATAGAATTAGATAATAGAAAACAACACAAAAAAAACAATAAGGAAAAGGCAGAGCAGAGCTACAGAAAACAAAATCAAACACAACAATGAGCAAAGATGCTTTCACAACTAACACACAGCCAATGTAGCATAAAATCATACATTTCTAAAATTAGAAAAACAATTAGATGCACAAATTCTTGCAATTCCTCATGGTTTTCTAAAAACTGGATTTCTTTTTTCACTAATGAACAACTATTCTTCATCAATCAGGTTCTCACTTCCAGTTGTCAGATTAGCTTTAAAGAACTAATCTGTCTAACTACTATAAATTTTCATTCAAGTGGGTGATCAAAACTTTAGCTATCATAGTTAAAGATTCTTTGGGTGTTTTGGTTTGTGGAAATGTGTATTTTCATCAAAAAATAATTAAAGCTTTAAAAAACCTGGAATTAAAGGATTCAAACTGTCACTGAGTATTCACTCTAGAGTCAGTCAGTGCAACTCCCATTAATGTTTAAGGTAACTTCCACACGGACTTTAACACGGACAAATGCAGACGTCATTGAGAAAGACCTGAGGCTGGGATTCAAACTCAGGCAGTACCTTCTTGCTGCAAGGCTACAGTGCTACCAACTGTGTAGCTGAACTGATACACAAAAAGGATTTAATGTGAAATTTGAGTGTTTTATTACTGTTTATCTCTCTAATTCATGAAAATAGCACATATACTTCCCTTCAATGAGCAGGAATATCTTGGAAGTTAATATGAAGAAAATAGTGGGTGGTTATTAATCTGGATTAAATGTCAATCATAACTAAACGCCAAAAGGTGATAATGTTACCAACCATTAAACACTCACAATAAGAAAATATTTAAAATTATTACATTTGCTGTTAACTTCAAATTTCCCTTTGACAGTTTAATTTTAATATATAATTTTGAGCTTCATGTAGCTTGAACAAAATTAATTCGTGTGATTGATTTCTAAAGAAAAGCAGGGCCTGATGAGGGCTTTTGAATGTGACATTGCAGGCATGGTTGACTGTTTTTACAGAGGCTATATAAAAGCTCCCATATAACCTTCTTTTTACTGTATTGCCATGGTGACTGCTGAGGCAAGCAGTTAATTTCATTAGAACAGCTATGGATGATCACAGTTTGGTAGATGTCCTTGAAAAACAGAAAGAGTAGCCTTGGAAGTGCCCAATTCCGCAAAAAAAAATAAAAATAAAAAAATTCTGATGTTTTTATCTAGATTTAATCCTTTTTTTCTGCCATAAATCCTTCACAGATGTTCTCTAGCCTGATTTAATACAAAACAGAAATATGTAGGAGAATACTAAACAACAAAGCAAAGCAGACTTAGATACTCTTAAGTATCTAATTCTGAATCTGGAGTTAGTGTTTTAGATAACTAACTCCAGGGGGAATCTGGAGTTAGTTATCTAAAGGTCTGAAATTTAGAACAGGAACGATTTATTCATCATTTGACATCATTTAGCATTTCATTGTGTAGAGAAGTTTTCACTGAACAAGAAATGTTGCAATATATTTTTCACATTGTGAGCAAAGGTTCCCCGTAGATTCTTTCAGCTTTTCACAAACCTCGTCCTCAAGCACACCCTCTTGCATGTTTTAAATGTTTCTCCACTCCGGAAAATCTGGGGTCCAGGTACTTAAGGTCGTTTTGACCAATTTTGATTTTACCTAACATAATGATGAGTTTTCATGGAATTAAGAGAAACTTACATGATCTCACCACAATGAAGATTTGAGAAAAGGCCTCATATTCTAAGGTTTTTCAAAATTAACATGAAAAATAGTTTAAGTTCCAACCTTTTCCAATTTTGAAGTGTTGCTTTTATGTTTCAATTGGCCAGAATGGGGATTGAACCCATGACCTCAGCTTTATTAGCAGCACTCTCTGACCATTTAAGCTACTCAGCCACACATATTGTTGAGTTTTCATAGATTTAATAAAAACTTAGATAATCTTGACAAAAGTGTTAAACTATAGATTACCTTCACAGTTTGTAATCAAGTTCTGTTAAGCTCAGTTAATTATCACATTAAATCAGGTGCATATACTGACCATGAACTATAAAAAAGTTCATGGTCAGTGTGCCCTGAGGTCTCAGTTTCACTGCACTGCAAGACTGAAAATTTTTACGGCATAGAAAAAGTATGCCTTTCTACCTTACCTGGGATCTCCACTGAATGCATATCTATATATGCATCTCTACATGTAACATTCAGTAGATACATTGCATTCTTGCACAGTCATGATAACCCTCTTTCATGAAGACACAACCTTTACAGTTCCAGATGTATCCCAAACTGGGACATTTACCCTTGTAACTGTAGTTCCTTGAGATGCATCTGAGAAAAATTAATGATAGTTGATTATTTGCTGTTTTCAACATAATAGGCTAATGTGTTAAATTTTAAGATCTAGTAGATATTGAAAAAAAAATTACTGTTAATAAAACAATACAAAATAAGTTAATTAAAAAAATTGCTATACCTTACATCCCAAATTAGCATAAAGATGCTAATTTTGGATGTAAGGTATAGTATAGTAAAATCTCTCCTGTGAGAGATTTTAGTGGAGATACTGACAGCAACACATATACTGTAACTATCAGTTCGACATACTTTTAGTTATGTAAATACCACAGTGTCTGCTTAGTTAAAGATTTTTGGAAAAAATAACAATTTCAGTATGAAAAAACATTTAATTTACATCCTAAATTTCAATTTATGAGACAAAATTTGCCTGCTTTACACTGAAGGATAATTGTAAAATAATAAAACATCAAACATTTACTAACCTGTGAAGAAGCTGTTTCGGGAGTCTTTTGATGTAGGAGGATACCACGAAGATAACCAAGACATCTTCACCTCTCAGCAAGAAACATTGCTTTTGTACAAATTACACTTAGGCATATTTTGGAAAATAACAGCCTGAACCCAGGCAGAATTTTAAGTTGCCTTGTGGGCCAATAAACTGCTGCCTTCTCCTTTAATGTTGATTGACAGAGCCAAAATGAATTCCCTTTGGATAGCTTTGGATAGCTACATGAATATGGCTTCAGCCTAATTGTATTTCTATTATTTTGGATATACTAATAAACAACTAACCACCTTCATAAACATCGACTCTTGGACATATTTGTCATAAAGGAGATCAGAGGGTAAACAACACATTTATGCATTTTCATTATACATGGAATTAATATTCTATTTCAAGTGAGTGTTTTCTTTATTTACTTTAATTAATTGGTTTGCTTGATCAATACGACCTGTCTCAATACTGCTAATTTCATTTACCAAGACCATATGGTTTAATTAAAAGTAGACAACCTTCATTGCTGCTTATGTCAAATAAGTGCATCTCATTTAATATTTCCTAATACATGTGTTTTGTATTACACTTAAACAGCTTTGAGACAGGAAAATTGAGTGTTTTGCACAGTTCAATTTTGTAACATTTTCCAGATGTAAGTAAGAGTAATGACTAACCTAAGAAAATAATAGAAAAACTATCCGTGTTCTGTGTTTGGCTACAAAGCCCTTCCTCCTGCTTTGGAACAGCATTCTTGCATCTGCTGTAGTGAGATGCTGCAGAAGTGATTAGCACAAGTTTCATTTGTAAATATTAATTCTGAAACTGTGATTAAAGCAAACACTAAACCATAGGAACAAAAATGCTTACCGTTTATTGCCAATTCCCCATTTACTGCACTTGCACCACAATGGTGGAATACACTTGGCAGCTGAACTCTTGGTGAACTGAAAGATTTTGGCGTACAGGACAGCACCGAATGTGACAGACTCCCCGGGCAGTTCACTAGTCTGAGATACGTTTCATATGATTCTGACTGCCTGGGATGTCTTTGCACTGTTGAGACACATGAGACAGTAAAAAGACATAGTACAGCATGTTGTTTTAAAAAAATCCCAGTAGGGTTCTCAGACCAACACAGGGTCTTTTGGATGCTCATGGGAAGGGATTGCTGCAAAACCAAAGAAACCGGATTAAATTGGCTTAGATAACCAATTTGTTTCTAGTTAGTCAGCTGAGGTGGATTATATCATCACTGGACTCTATTACTAAATTACAATTTCTCACATTTTTTGGATTACATGAACCAGATTGAATCAATTATGTTTTTTTATGCAACTGGATGTGAATTGGATCTGCTTGAAAGTATAAAGTGCCTGGCAATATGGCTTGTTGTTAACTGCTATTTAATAAATAAGAAATTAAACAGAATTCAAACGGAATCAAATACGAGGCCAACCAATGTGTAATTTTTGGACTGCACCTGCTTGAGTTACAGTTATTTGCTTCTGACCTCATTCTAGAAATGAATAAAGAGATGATAACATCTGAGAACGGAAGGGAAAGAAGAAGAGACTAATGTGAAGGACTTTTATGATTGAAGTGTCAGGTGTATGCTAAAATCAGAACTGTGTTATTGAAGTACTTGTGTGATTCTGGAGAAGCGTGACTCTTCTCAGGGAATGCAAAAGTTGCGAGAAGTCATGTGGCATTCAAGGATATTGGAGAAAAAATGGAATTTGTATGTAAAGGTGTAATTATATGCTGTAGTCAGTTGTGTGCTAATTCTCTGTGTGCATTTGAAAAACAACCCAAACCCCAAATTACTTCTCATGTCGGTGTCCAGCCAGAAGCCATGATGAAGAACAAGAGTAGGGTATGAAGAGAGGTACTGCATGGGTGCTTTGCTGCCCCCTCAGCCCTGAATTTTGGCAGACCATGAAAGGCTAGCAGATAAGGCCTCACACATGCTTCATGTTTGGTGAACTGACAGTGAGCTGGTGAGAAACAGATGCAGTAGCCTGGTGGGAGGAGCAGACATCGCTCTTTCCATCTCCTGTCATACCCTGTTTCCTACAGCAGGATTCTGATTTAGACTAGCAGCATGTAATTTGTATGACTAATGTACATCTCTTTCCTTCTGATCACCACCCACTACCTGTAAACTAAAAAAATACTGCACAAAAAGAAAAAAATAATAACTTGATACCTTTGATAAAAGGTATCAAGCTATAGTCACACATAGATCACAGTAGGAGAAAATGTATGTGGAGCAGCACCCCTGCCATTAAAATTAATGACTTTAATTACTTGCTCTTGATTGCAAATGTTTGGCACCATCTATTTTGTAACACTTGTTAAAATTAACCGCTGTAATTTGTTGCAAGTTTACTTTTATCACATTTCACTTTCTCTCAAAAACTTTCTTCTTCTTGAAAGTTTTCCAAGTTGATATTTTCACAATATATATAATATACAACTGACACAAAATGTTTAAATACACTCAATAAAAAAAAAACACACTGTCAGATTAAACCACTTTTTTATTTCAGGGCAGTTAGAATTGCAAAAAAGGATTTCTAATCTGTGAATACCAGAATGAAAGAGTTTTTTAGACAGATTAAGAAGTAAACACACATTTCTTTAGCATTTAGTAGAATTGCCTTTTAAACATTGTGACTTACTTAAACTTATTTAATCCTTACTCACCTCAAGTAAGAGGTAAGAACTGAGGCAAAGGGGAAATATGTTATGCAATCTAAAATCATGAGTCATGATCATGTTGGGGGATAAAATGACCTTATTAATATAAAATGAGGTTGTATAATACCTTAACCTTCTGGTTTTACTCCATCATAGACAACATTTTTTTTAACATACTTATTTATAATGTGTTCATACTATTCTTCACCCTACATTAATAAATATAATTGCTCGGGTTTCAGTCTTTCAGCATTGCCATTTCAACCTCGTCATGTCCAGCACTAATAAACACATTTCATAATGTCTCACATCTTGTTACTTTTTGTGACTCATAAAGTCTGATAAGAAATAACAAATTATGCTGTTTTATTTAACATGCTTTGGATTTATAGAACCATTAAGTTAATTTCAGCTTTGCAAACTCAGAGTCTGTGATGGAGCCTAGCCCCAAAAGGGTTGTTGTCTCACAGTGGAGCTGAGGAAAATTGATTAGCTGCAGAGGAAATGTCAGGAGATGAACTGGACGATGACTGGCAAAAATGTCCTTGACATCATTATGATCCGGGTATTATTTACTACAAAGTAGTCCTGCAACCTATTTAAATCAGGGAACTAATTTGGGGCAGCATGAGTTTTACAACCCTGTCATTGTTTTGGTTTAGCCAGCAGTTATTGCCGTCTCTGTGACACTTAATTACTGCCTAATTACTGGTCTGGATTAATTGGCCATCTTGTTAACTGTAACCTCTAAATATTATGATAAAGCTGCAGAGCAATTAAAAGGAGATGGGTTAAAGGCTGTGGAGCTAACAAAATACAAGATAAAGTGCAGCAAATCCTCCATGGACAGGAAAATGAAGTCTATAAAGTTAGAAATGTAGAAGTATCTTTTTAGGTGCTATTTAGGGCAAGCTTAATCAAGAAATGAAGAAATTAATGAAAATACATAGCTGACCCTTCAACTTAGCCAATGCCACACCATTTTGAAATTGAAGGGATTGTATTACACTTGTAGTAATGCAAGCATATTACCAAAAATAATACACTTGTAATTTCAATAAAATCAGAACATGTAGTAGTAGCCCTAGCATCACTGAAGGGATTATTTTTATCATAATACCTTGCAACGGTGGCTCGTGAAGTCCAAACAGATGTATATTTCCTGCAGTTATGTCTTCCCACCAGAAGCAAATCACACTACAGTCCATTTGAAAGCGAATCGAGACCACTTCAAAGAGTGGGTCAAGGTCTAGTAGTATAGTCCACACCAGAGTTGGATTCAGTGTATTAAATACACCCTTAGTGTTCAGTGCTTTTGATTTGCCAGCACCTTCAGCTTTTCTTTCAGCAGATTCAGCTCTGACTAATATCTGCTGTTCCAATTTCAGTTTTTTTAGTATTCTGAAAATGCATATGTACATTACCATGTTGGGGGAAAAAAACATATTACTTTAAAATCAACCCCACAGTCATATTAATCTAGGTTAATCATTGGCATCTAACATGGACTCATCCATCAGCCCATTTTCCAATCCTGTTTTTCTTGTTTGTGACTCCAGGGTGTGGTGAGAGGGGGGGTACAGACTGTTCTCCCACAGTAATAAGGTTGCAGGAAGCAGAATGTGCTAATCACTACATCACCATATATCCCTAATCTGGGCCCAAAGATTCAGATTTTACCTGACTGAAACTGTGATGAAACCGGAGTGGAGCTATGTTTTTTTTTTTTTAATTTTTTTATTAATATAATTTTCTCAAACAGTTTTAGAATTTTTTTATTTTTATAGATATGCAACCATGATTTGTAAGAACTGTGAAAGAAAATCTTTATTATGCAGTGACCTTTTTTTGCTTTCAAAGCTCAGGGGAGGATTTGAATCCCTTGTTTTTGCCGATACTTACTTGTGACCTAAATCTTAGAAGATTGAAGTTGATTAATTCCAATATAAAGATGAACAGCTATGTGTTTTTAGTTTTTTGTCTTTTGGAGGCAACAATAAATGTATACATTAAACATTATACAGACATAATTACAATTTATAAAAGTAAAATAAAAGGCATGTGTTTACATTTTACTGTTATAGATTTAGGAGGCTTTAAATGCAGCTGCTGAAGGTCAGATTTCTGGGCTGGATTTGGATAACAAGGGGCACCCGGCTAGTAAATCAGGTCAATGGACCTGATCCAATATAATCCACTCTAATCTCACAGAGTACTCATAGTGGGAGATTACTTTAGTGATTTACTTTAATTGCAATGGTTAAATCCTGATTTGAATGTGTATGATTTGTAACAGTGACATGAATGAAATCAAGATCAAAATTGTACATTTTGTTCCTGTGAGTCTAATCAGTTCACACCTTATAAATTGTATTGTATAACATAGTATATTTTTTTGTTGTTTTGTTGTGGAAGGTTAAATGTATCAAAGTATTTTATAAGCAAAATCATTCAGGTAATAGACTTCACCAGCTATGACATTGTACTATTTGATATCATTGCTGAAAGAGCACAAAGAAGCATTATAACAAATACAACCTCTGGCTGGTTGCAGTTTTGAGGATGAAACAAAAATAAACCAATAATCCCAAACAGAACATCCATTCTTTTGAGCAACAAAATACATTAAAAAGATTGAAGGCTACCAGAAATCACTGAAATCTGTGCACAGCTGAGAGTTCTGAACAAAACATCAAAGGCTTGGCTGTAGAAGAACAAGGTGGCCTCTAAAATGGTAATATTTGTTACATGTGTCGATATGATATGTAAATGTGATTTTTGACAAAAAATTATTCATTTTCAAACTCTTAGGAAGCAAGGTATAATTCAGCTCAGGATATTTCTCATTTGCATTCCACAGTCTACTGCTCAGGTTGTAAATCTCCTAAGATTTTTTCATTTTTGTCAGGTAGCTCTCTATCGCCAAAGGAAAAGTAAAAGTGCAAACAGAAAAGAAAAGCATTTGCTGAAAAATAGCCTCTTAAAATTATTCTTTAGCTTCTTGTCTTCTGCCTGTTCAGGTTCAGTAGCGGCATAACAGATCCAAAAGGAAAACCATCTCTTTCCACCATGGTTTGACTATTATCCAGAGACTTATCTTAGTGGGATGCATGTTGTAAACCTACAAAGGGAAGCACCCAAGAGGCCTCCTGATTAGATGGTCAAACCACCTTAACTGACCCCTTTTGATGCAGAGGAGCGGTGGCTCTGCTCTGAGCTCTAAACAAAGGACGTAGCTCCTAACACTCTTTTAGCATGAACCCTGCCGTGTGATGGAAGAAGCGACTTGCATCCAAAACCCTACTCTTTTTAATAATGAGCAACATCTCATGACCATGGGTGAAAGTCAAAACATGGACAGTCGGGTAAAGCAAAAGCTTTGATTTTTGGTTCTAAAACCCAGCTTTAGGCGGAGGTCAAAAGAGACCCTAGATAAAGAATTTTAACAAAATCTATCTTAAAGCAAACTATTTCCTGCAACTTGGTTTCCTTTAAAGTCATTTTAGATCACAAATGACAAAAATCCAAGGTTTTTATAAATGTGGATTTATAAAAACAGCAAGAGAATGCTTCACAATCAAACAGCAAGAGATGTTTGATTGTGAAGCATTTTTTTCATCTTCTATCAAAATTCTAAGATTTAGTTAAAAATAACAATTTCAGAGACTAAAGAGATTTCTTAAAACAAATTATTGTTTTTCTTTTTTGTCAAAAACCCAATGATGTACCTTTACCATGTAGGCTTACTGAAGATCTTTTTTATCAATTCTGTTTAATCAACCAAGTAAAAGAGAAAGTGTGAACATAAAACATTTATTAGTAAGTTCAGTTGAATAGAAACAATTATTCCACTGTTCCTGCGTTGTAAAGTTTAACAAAACATGTTCAATGTATTACATCCATTTGTGGTAGCTTAAAAAGTACATCACTGCACATATTTTAGCTATAATAATGCAATTATCTGACAGTGGTTGAACAGCAGAGGAATTTTTCTGTTCAGACTGAGGGCATAGTTGCTATAAGTGACAATCTGCATATGTGTTAAGCCTATAATTGCTTTACTGTTCAGATGGGAATGCACTTGTACGATGAAAGCAATTGGTGGCAAGATGCCTCTGAACAGGAGATGTTTCATCAATCTTTGAGAGCAATTCAGTGCCACAGGTCTTCTAATATCTAAATTCAATGCCGGAATGGGGATGATGTTATGCTCAGGGCATGCATCTGAATTATTGAGCTTTACTGCTGATTTTTACCCCTCAGTTTGGTTCAGCAGACTCAGACTAAAAAGAGGAAAATTTAATTTTTCTTGCCCACATTTTTAGAATGACATTTTACTAACTATATTTTACTGAGAACGTAAGGTGACTCACTGATTTTAACAACAGTGTTCTGGTGATTTCGTCTTTAATTATGTTGCCCTTTAGAGCATGTTTGGAAAAAATTTGTGTGGTGTGCATTCAAGCCCCTTTCCTCAGACGCTGCTAATAAGATCCAGTGCCACCAATTGCCTTGAAGTCATCTAATTACTACACAGTCCATCTGCTGTAATTTTACCTCAGAATGAATACAACTGTTCTGAGTGCTTCAGAGGCTTGTTAGAGAACAAACAGCTTCGAAACCAAGGAGTACACCAGAGAACTAAGGAATAAAGTTGTGGAGAAGTTTAAATCAGGGTTATGCTACATTAAAATATTTCAATTATAATAATATTCAAGCAATCATCTGAAGATTGAAAGAGTAGGGCAGTACCTAGACGTGGTTGTCCAAACGTGGCTAATAATAGATTAAAAATGGCCAAAAAATAAAACAAAAACAACATAAAAACATAAATTCTTTTGAATATAAAAGTAAACGAGCAATACTGTATTCATGTTGTTTTTTTTTTTCTTATGACAAAGTTGAATTTCTACAACATAAAGGCATCAACAAGAAATATTAAGAGCTCACTCTTTTTTGGTCTGTTGTTTACCAAAATAGGAAATTTCCCCCTTCTTTTTTTTTATCAATATAGATTTTCCAAACTGTTTTTTTTTTTTTTTTTTTCAACTTTGGTTTAAAATCCCACACAATTACATTATATTTTTTGGTTGTTGCACAATAAAATGTGAAAGGTCAGGTGAAGTGAATGAATGGATTTTTGCAAGACTTTATGGATGTCCAGTTTTGTTTTTTCATTTGTTTTTGTAGTGTTGACTATTTTACAGCTCCACCATTGCTTACCACAAGAAAAAGTCCTTCTAGTTGATATTGATTAGACAAGTCAGTGTTCACTCACCTTTTAATATAAACCTTTCTCTGCAGCAAGTGAAGCTGCAGAGACTGACTGTTTCCCCATCTGTCCCCATAGCCTCTTTCTGTAGTGCTTGGAGTGCTCTCCATGAGCCATATGCAGTCTGTGTGATTGTACGTGTGATGTCTTTGACTAAATCCCTGTTGCTAGTGCTAGCTTCAGTGGAACATCTAGTCTTTATGCTGTGCAGCTCCATCTGTGCAGTTTTTTCAGATATGGATGCTTTCAATAGCTTTTCAAGTTAGATTGTTATGTTGACTGATCTGCTTATTGCTCCAACTTCAGAGAATAAGATTAAAGATTATATTATTTCGACCTAATGTACCATGCTTTGTTTGTCTTATTGCAATTATTTAAATCAAACAGGGCTTTTAATGAACAACAAGCACAGTGATCAGTTTTAATGACTGGTACTCAGCCTGTTGAGTAATTCTCATGAGGGAAATGCATATTGTAGACCTGCTTGATTTATTTGGTTCTGTGTTGTGTTTTATTACTTTGCAGTTGCCAGACAATCATTGATTGTGGGTCTGCTATAAAAGAGTGTAGCTGTCAGCACCATAGCTGTGATCTGAGCTCTCCCTTGACACTTCGGCTCGCTCTGTTTCCTCCTCACAGGCCTTCTTTCATTCTTGCAGGAAGAAGAGGGTATGTTTGTTCAATTCGTATTGTCATCACTCTATTACATTACACCGGCAGTAAATGTGTTCTCTCTTTGAGGTAAATATTGATTAGAGCCAGACAAACATTACACTCCCTTCTTTGTACTGCCTGTCTGTCATGTATTTTGTTAATGTCTCTAATTGTCTTTGTTTAATGTGATGTTTTAGCCATTGGAATACATAGCTCATTTTTTGTGTGCTATGTTTAGTTCTGCAAACCCAAGTTTAACTTGGCACTATTTTGTTTGAATGTGTGAGTGTGTGTTGTGTCAGTTCAGGTTTATGTTCCTTTGGTTCTTGTTCAATGAACATTTTCAGAGCAAATTTAATCTGTAAAACTACATACAGAAAAAACCTAGCCCTGAACTGATGCTGAACATGTTCTATCATTGACAGGAAACCCATCAGTTTTAGGTAAAAAAAGAAACAGAGAACAAATGGGGGGAAATTGCCAGGTGGGCTGAATATATGTGTTCCATTAAAAGTCAAAATGCACATAAAGTATATAATTTTGATGTCTGGGTCACCTGATTTAGGGAAGTTCATCATTCATGACTGTGTTTGTAATTGATTTTTATCTCAAAAGATATTGAAAAT
Organism: Brachyrhaphis terrabensis; assembly: GCA_903067065.1. Taxonomy (NCBI): domain Eukaryota; kingdom Metazoa; phylum Chordata; class Actinopteri; order Cyprinodontiformes; family Poeciliidae; genus Brachyrhaphis; species Brachyrhaphis terrabensis. The sequence goes on along the minus strand of CAEGAG010003468.1, from coordinate 558 downwards.
AAGCATCCATGATTTGATGAATTTGCTTTATTCAAAGAAAAAAAATACAAAAGTTCCTTTGCCAAAAGCCTACTTTTAATTAGTTGATGTCTCAGAAGCATGTTTCATTTCTCTTAGGGTGATGGGGGTTACCATTTAAATTCACATTCTAATGTGTCTTCTCCCACCTCAGTGATTTTGCTGTACAGACCACTGTCCCCCTCGGGTGCTCAGGTACGTGTGGAACAAAATGGAGTCCTAATTGAAAATGATCACTGAGAGACGCAAGAGCCGCAGGGTCCCCTAATGATCAAGGCAGCACATGGATCAGCTGGAGCCTCCTCAGCCTCCTGTAAAAGGATTTCAGAGCAGATGACACAAGTTGCACTGTGGAACTGGAGGGTACAGTGTGTGCAAACTGCTACTGGCTGGAAAAGAGATGAATCACAGGGAATGAGCAGCAAGAATCAACACACTCAAACTTTTCATTTGGAATATTTGGCATATTAACCTGTTAACCTCCACCCGCCAGAAGCTTATGCACAATTGTTTTACATTCCCAAATGCCAATGGTCACAA
>CAEGAG010003430.1:0-12064 GCA_903067065.1 Brachyrhaphis terrabensis | reverse complement strand
AAAGAAACATAAAATCTACAAGACAAGAAAGATATTTACGTTTTTTGTAAGAAAAAGAACGCACAATGACCCCCACCTCAGACGGCCGGGGGGGGGGGGGGGGGGGGGGGGGGGGGGGGGGGGGTTTGGACTATATTTCAGTCACTTATTGCCGGCTTAGGTGAACATTGACGTGTGGGCCCACATTAATTAACATAGGTTTTGTGAAAGAAAAGACTGAAACATTTAATGGTTTTTGTGAACTTGTTATTGTGTTTAATATATGTTCAAATCTCATATATGTGTGTATTTGATTTCTTGTTGATTTCCAAATACAAATTATTATTGTATTTGGACTTTATTATTCCTGCTCACAGCTATATTATTGAGTGAAACAAATAGAAAAGTACTTGTGTATTATTACTCTAAGGTGAGTGAAACTCAACAAAGGGATAAAAAACGAGAGTGTATTAGTTATTATTTATAAGTGAATGGGTTTAATGAACTCAGGGGCCCTTACCCACTTTATAGCAGTATAACTGGGCTACATTAGCCCTAACCCACCAACCAAAAAAAGTGTCAATGCCGTGTTTGTAAAAGAATGTCCATTAGCACTTAATCAAAAGGCCCATCAGCTGTTATCTGTTTCATTTGACTGTATCCTAACTATTATGTCAACAGAGTGGTTCTTGTTAAGAAATGAAGTTACTGTAATTAACTAAATATAACTACTAAGTAACATTTGTTATAATTTTTATTGTATTATTATCATTTTTATATATTTTTTTTTCCTTTTCCAAGTTTTAAATTGGAAATGCTTTAAAATGTTTCTTGTTTTGTTCACACATGGTGTCTATTTTACAGGGATGAGATAGAGACAAAAAATGAGCAGCTAAAAAGGTATTGTAAAAGTATCATTAAATAGAACAAAAAAAGTATCTATCTATTCTTTTGTATTTTAAACCAAACTTGACGATAAATGAACGACTGGCATTAAATTCATTATTGCTTTTTTGTCATGCTTTCTTTCAAATAGTAAAATATATTTTAATATCAGACAAAGATGTTATAAAATAAAACCTTAAGAGGCTTTAAATGTTTGCTGGAAAGATGAACATGTTTTTGTTTTTTTCATACATGGTGTTTATTTCACAGGGCTGAGCTACAAATAAAGGAGGAACAACAACAAACCCGCACATTCTGGTATTTTAAAATACATTTTTAAAATGTACATGTATTGTTTTAAACCAAACATTTGACTGTATGCTAACTATTATGTCAACAGAGTGTTTTTTCTTGTTTTGGAATGAAGTTACTGTAATTAACAAAATTTAACTACTAAGTAACATTTGTTATCATTTTTATTATATTTTTTTTTACCTTTTCCAAGTTTTCCAAGTCTTCTTTCCTTTATTAGCCCTACCCCACTAACCAAAAAAGTGTCAATACTGTGTTTGTAAAAGAATGTCCAGTAGAGCTTACTCAAAAGGCCCTTCAGCTGTTATTTGTTTGGATCTGAAAGTCCCCAAAGACTTTCAGATCAAGACTTTTTTGTCAAGACTGTCAGAATTGACAAAACGTCATGTGTAAATGCATTATTGAAATTCAGATCTTCAGGTTCAGAATGAGGTTGGGACAATTGGAGACTGGTGAGGGAAGGAAGGGAAGGGGTCAGGGCTCTTGCTGCCCCTCACGAAATACCCACCTGGGCATTTGCCCATGTCGCCCATGTCAGCTTAGACTCCACACTTTCAGAATGTGTAAATAACTCAAAATGCCCAAGTACACATGTTGATGGCCAGTCACATTTACCAAATAGCACCACTCTTCTCATTCTGATGAAAAAAGCAAACAGCAATAGATGAGTTAAGAGACTAATATCTTCATTTCAGGTTGCATTGTATTTTAAGATGTATTATCGCGGGGGCAATTTCAGGTTAGCTGGTACCTGACTGTTAAACGGGTTAAGTAGTCCTCAGTCTGAAAAAGTTTGAGAAACATTGGTTTAGTGTCATTTCAATACCAGAAACTCTGCTCTTCTTTCTGCACCTGACGTGGCACCACTGTTGCTCATTTTTGTGTTTTTTAGTTCTTTTGCTTTGTGGCACACATTCAGAATTTTACAATAGAAAACAAAAGTTGTAAAAGTAACTGTGACATTTTCATAAATTCTTTCTGCATTTACTTAATATTGTTTGATTTAATATTATAAGCCCTGCAAATGTAAGATAAAGACCTCAGGTTGTAATAGCTGAAGTTGGATAAATGAAAATGTTTCTTGTTTTGTTCACACATGGTGTCTATTTCACAGGGATGAGATAGAGAAAAAAAATGAGCAGCTAATAAGGTATTGTAAAAGTATTATTAAATAAAACAAAAAAGTATCTATCTATTCCTTTGTAATCTAAACCAAATATGACGATAAATGAACGACTGGCATTAAATTCTTTATTGTTTTTTTGTCACGCTTTCTTTCAAATAGTAAAATATATTTTACTATCAGACAAAGATGTTATAAACTAAAAACTTAAGAGGCTTTTAATGTTTGCTGGAAAGATGAACATGTTTTTGTTTTTTTCATACATGGTGTTTATTTCACAGGGCTGAGCTACAAATAAAGGAGGAACAACAACAAACCCGCAAATTCTGGTATTTTAAAATACATTTTTAAAATGTACATGTATTGTTTTAAACCAAACATTTGACTGTATGCAAACTATTATGTCCACAGAGTGGTTCTTCTTGTTTTGGAATGAAGTTACTGTAATTAACTAAATATAACTACTAAGTAACATTTGTTATCATTTTTATTGTATTATTATCATTTTTATTATATATTTTTTCCTTTTCCTAGTTTTAAATTGGAAATGTTTTAAAATGTTTCTTGTTTTGTTCACACATGGTGTCTATTTCACAGGGATGAGATAGAGACAAAAAATGAGCAGCTAAAAAGGTATTGTAAAAGTATTATTAAATAAAACAAAAAAGTATCTATCTATTCCTTTGTAATTTAAACCAAATATGACGATAAATGAACGACTGGCATTAAATTCATTATTGCTTTTTTGTCACGCTTTCTTTCAAATAGTAAAATATATTTTAATATCAGACAAAGATGTTATAAAATAAAACCTTAAGAGGCTTTAAATGTTTGCTGGAAAGATGAACATGTTTTTGTTTTTTTCATACATGGTGTTTATTTCACAGGGCTGAGCTACAAATAAAGGAGGAACAACAACAAACCCGCAAATTCTGGTATTTTAAAATACATTTTTAAAATGTACATGTATTGTCTTAAACCAAACATTTGACTGTATGCAAACTATTATGTCCACAGAGTGTTTTTTCTTGTTAAGGAATGAAGTTACTGTAATTAACAAAATTTAACTACTAAGTAACATTTGTTATCATTTTTATTATATTTTTTTTTACCTTTTCCAAGTTTTCCAAGTCTTCTTTCCTTTATTAGCCCTACCCCACTAACCAAAAAAGTGTCAATACTGTGTTTGTAAAAGAATTGTAATGTTTGTACTGCAGTACATAAAGGAAGCCAAGTCTTTTAAAGTTAACTGATTTATTAGCTAACAGCAGCAGTCATTGTGACATCCAATCGATCTCCTCTGCCGTCTCACTTCCTCGTGAGTTCCAGCACACTTTCCACTTCCCTGCAACACCACCTACTGGTGCTGCATATCATTACATCCCCGTTTCAAGTTACTTTAACTAACAGTTATCAGTAACAACATTTCACATTGATAACACTCACCAACAGAGTCTTCAGTGACAACAGTCATTAAATACCGACCGCAGGAGTTAACAGAACTTCATAACAACATAACTCCATCCTGAACAGTCTACCACTGTTTCCACTTCTTTAACCTTGTACTATCAGTCTCTCTGGTGGCCTTCGTGTTCTAGTTGACCTTCTTAAGACTGTTGTTGAACCAGTATTGTTTGGTGAAGCATCATTACCAACACCGTGTTGGTTGGAAGTCTCTCTGGCCTGATGGTCTGCATCGCTCTCCTCCTGACCCTGTTTCTGTGCGACTTGTTCCTGAGTCTTGAGTAAACTCCTCCGGTTTCTCCTGAGTACTTGTCCATCATCCGTCTGTATCTCATATGACCTGGGGCTCACTTCCTTGAGGACTGTGGCCTTTCGCTCCCACATGCCGCGATCCTCAACTCTCACTGTGTCATTTTCTTCCAGAGACCTCAGGCTCCTGGCTGTTTTATCATAGTTCTCTTTTTGTTTCAGTTTGAGCTCTGTTTTCTTTCCTGTCAGCTGTTTTGTGTTAGTCTTTAGTGATAGGTGTGGCAGCGTTGTACGCAGCTTGCGACCCATGAGGAGCTCAGCTGGGGAGAACCCGCATGCCAGTGGTGCGGTGCGGTAGCTCAGCAGTGCAAGGTAAGGGTCAGATCCACTGTCACTTGACTTCTTTAACAGTCTCTTAATGATCTGGACACCCTTTTCAGCTTTCCCGTTCCCTTGTGGATGCAGTGGACTGGACCTGATGTGTTGAAACCCATAGTCCTGTGAAAACTGCCGGAATTCTCTGCAGTTATACTGTGGTCCATTGTCACTAATGACAACTAAGGGAATTCCATGCCTGGAGAAAACACTTTTCATATGAATAATTACTCCAGCAGCTGATGTGTTAGAAAGCTGGGCTATTTCTGGATAGTTAGAGTGATAATCTATTATCACAAGATAGTCTTTACCATTCAGGTGACATAAGTCAGTTCCAACTTTTTGCCAGGGTCCTGTGGGTACATCTGTAACCAGCATGGGCTCTTTGGTCTGTTTGTAGTGATGTTTTAAGGCACGTGGCACATGTGGATATCATATTATCAATTTCATTATTGATCCCCGGCCAGTACACTGCCTCTCTGGCTCTTCTCCTACATTTCTCCACTCCGAGGTGTCCCTCATGAATGCGGTGCAGCATGTCTTGTCTCATCGACTGTGGGATCACCATTCTATTGTGTCGGAGCACCAGGCCCTTCACCACACTCAAGTCAGCTCTGACTGGATAATATTGTGGACAGCTGCCCTTCTTCCAGCCATTTTTTAGGTTGTCCATCACTCTGTTTAGAGTCGTGTCTTTTTCTGTTTCCTGTATGATCTTCTGCAGCATGACATCAGACACTGGCAGACCTGACATCACTGTGCTCACATGTGCTGTAACATCAGCAGCACTGGACGAAACTTTGCCATCAGTGTCAGGTAAGGAGGCCCTGGACAGTGTATCAGCCACCACTATGTATTTTCCAGGCGTGTAAACAAGCTCAAAATCATATCTTTGCAACTTCATCATAAGCCGTTGGATTCGAGGAGACATCTCATTCAGGTTCTTTTTTTTTATTGAAATCAGCGGTTTGTGATCTGTCTCCATAGTAAAGGTAGGTAGTCCATATACGTAGCAGTGAAACTTTTCACATCCATAAACCAGCCCCAGAGTCTCTTTCTCTATCTGAGCATATCGTTGCTCCGTGTCCGTCATTGTTCTGGAGGCATAGGCCACAGGTTGCCAAGTGTCACCAACTGATTGCAGTAACACAGCACCTAAGCCCTCCTTTGAGGCATCTGTTGAGATTTTTGTCTTTCTTGCAGGATCAAAGAAGGTAAGAACTGGCTCGGTAGATAACGTTTGCTTTAGCATTTTCCACTCTTTGTTATGTTTCTCTGTCCACTCAAACACAGTCTCTTTTTTTAGCAATTCTCTCATGCATGTTGTTTTGGATGACAGATTTGGAATGAATTTGCTCAAAAAATTGATCATCCCTAGAGCTCTCAATACACCTTTCTTATCTGTGGGGTGTGGCATCTCCTGGATGGCTTGCACTTTTGAGTACAGAGGCTCCACACCCTCCCCTGATATCTTGTCACCCAAGAAGACAACCTCCCTGACCCCAAACTGGCACTTCTCTTTATTAAGCTTCAGCCCACTCTCTAGGACCCTCTGTAAAAGCCTAGTAAGTCTTTCATCATGTTCCTGTCGTGTTTTTCCCCACACCACTATGTCATCAATGTAGACTCTTGTGCCTACCAGACCCTCTGTTATTCGCTCAATTGCCTTTTGAAAAATCTCTGGTGCTGATTTAATGCCAAATGGCAGCCTGAGAAAACAGTACCTTCCAAACGGGGTGTTAAAGGTGCATAGTTTGCTGCTTTCAGAATCTAACTTTATTTGCCAAAAACCCTGCGAGGCATCTAGCTTGCTAAAATACTGAGCGCCTGCCATCTCGCTGGTGATCTCCTCTCTCTTAGGAATCTGATAATGTTCTCTTTTAATATTTTCATTTAGATCTTTGGGGTCTAAACAAACTCGTAAGTTCCCATTTGGCTTTTTTACACAGGTGATTGAATTTACCCAGTCTGTGGGTTGTTCAACTCGCTCAATGACCCCCAGTTGTGTCATCCTGTCCAGCTCTTTTTTCAGGCTGGTGCGCAGTGCAACTGGCACTCTCCTTGGGGCATGCACAACGGGCTTAGCGTCACTCTTAAGTTGTATTTTATATGTGAATGGCAGGGTGCCCTGTCCTTTGAAGATGCCTGGGAAGCTATCTACAATGTTATACACCCCTGCACCTTGTTCATTCACATCTACAGTCTCTTTGTTGAGCTGATATATTCTCCTGACCAAACCCAGATCCTCACAGGCCTTGTCTCCCAGGAGTGACTGTCCCTTAGGAACGACCACAAACATTATATTGTGCACATTACCCTTTATATTCACTTTAAGTCTGCACACACCCTCTGTTTCTATGCTTTGCTGGTTATATGCCCTGAGTGCAACTGTGTTCTTTCTTATCTTAGGTTTGTCTTTAAGTTCTCTAAGATCATTAACATTTATAAGATTCGCCTTTGCCCCAGTATCAAGCTGAAACGAAATCAGTGTCCCATTTACCACAAGTGGTGCCACCCATTTATCTCTTTTATCTGCGTTCCCAACTTGATGTACATCAACGTTCTTTGTTGATGGACCCTTTCCATCTTCCTTGTGTACCATACTGATAAAAAGTGAACCACTATCATCACTGTGGTCACCACTATCGTTTTCATCCTGAACAGTATGTACTTTTTTATCTTTAGACATACACATTCTGGCAAAATGATGTAAACCTCTGCATTTTGAACATGCTTTTCCAAAAGCTGGACATTGTCTCGGTTTATGATCACTTCCACATCTTTTGCAGCTTAACATGCCATCATTCTTGTTCCTATTCTTGAACTTGGCTGTGCGCCTCTCTCTGATGGAGACCGCATCCACTGCCTCGCATAGCTGACTGGCAGCTGCCGCGCCTTGCTCTCTTTCGGCGAATGTCTTCGCATGTTCTCCTGCCAACTCACTGGCTTGACAAATTTTTACTGCCGTTTCCAGTGTAAGATCACTTTCTCTCAAAAGTTTTTCTCTTGTCTTTATATCCTTAGTGCCAAACACTATCTGGTCGCGTATCAGTGAGTCCCTCAGTACTCCAAAATTACACGATGCAGCTTTTATTTTTAATACTGTGAGGTAGCTATCAAACGACTCATCTTGCTGCTGCACTCTGGATCGAAACACGTACCGTTCAAATGTTTCGTTCTTTTTCGACAGGCAGTGTCCGTCAAACTTCTGCAGGACCACATCCAACTTGTTTTCCTCCTCGGTCTCAAACGTGAAGGTGTTGTAAACTTCCAGCGCTTCCGGGCCGGCAATAGTGAGCAACATGGCGATCTTCCTTTCGTCCGGCTTGGTGTCCAGTCCCACTGCAGACACGTAGAGCTGGAACCGTTGCTTGAATGCTCTCCAGTTAGCATCAACGTTCCCTGTTAGCTTTAACGGCTCCGGCGGCTTCATTGCATCCATAGTCGCGTAGCGTTCCTAACTGATGTCTACAAAACAACAAACCTACGAAAAGGACCCCACTCCTGGTACCATGTAATGTTTGTACTGCAGTACATAAAGGAAGCCAAGTCTTTTAAAGTTAACTGATTTATTAGCTAACAGCAGCAGTCATTGTGACATCAAATCGATCAGCTCTCTAGTCTCACTTCCTCGTGAGTTCCAGCACACTTTCCACTTCCCTGCAACACCACCTACTGGTGCTGCATATCATTACAAAGTAGTCTAAGTAATTCAGTTTGTTAAGCTCACAAATGTCTGCAGCTATCCTCTCCCATGGTCGACTAGGCAGTGTGGTAGTAAGCAATGGTTCTCTCCGCTGAGTGGGTTTTGACTCTTGGCAGTGTGCACAAACCATCGGTCTTATCTCACTGCTTAATCCTGGCCACCAAACACTACATTTGGCTCTTTCTCTGCATTTCACAATGCCTTGATGTCCATCGTGAATACGCTGCAGAATCTCAGGCCTTAGCTGTTGTGGTATAACAATTCTGTCATTATACAGTAGTAGGCCTTTTGACGTGGTAATAGAATGCCTGTTAGCGGCACTTTATTTGAGTTGTTAGGCCAACTTGCCTGCGAAAAGGTTTGCACTGCTTGAAGGGTCACATCCTGCTGTGTGTGTTGTTTGATTAAATCCAGCTTGGTAGGAGAAATAGGCCAAGAGCGTTGTGTTGCGTCTTCATATGTTTCTATTTCATGAGACGTGGACGCCTGTGGGTGGTGTGAAAGGGTATCTGCTACTAAAAGTTCTTTCCCTGGAACATACACAGCAGTGGGGTTGTACCGCATCATTCTCAGCAAAAGTCTCTGACATCTAAGCGGCACTGAATGAAGATCTTTGCTGTTTATGAGAGGTATCAGTGGCTTGTGGTCGCTCTGTAAGGTAAAAAAGTTCAGTCCATAAAGGTATCTGCTGAATTTCTCACATGCCCAGACTACTGCAAGACATTCCTTTTCAATTTGTGCATATCGTTGCTCTGCATCGGTGAGTGTTCTGGAACAAAAACTCACTGGTTTCAACTGTCCATTATGGTCTTGAAGTAAAACCCCCCCTAAACCATAACTGCTAGTGTCTGCACTGACAACAGTCGGTTTGGTTACGTCATAGAATGCAAGGACTGGTGACTTTGTGACAAGTTCTTTCACTTTACTGAATGCTTCTTCTTGAGCTGTGTCCCAAGTCCAAGTCACATCACTTTTAAGCAGATCATTGAGAGGTTTTGTGACCTCAGAAAGATTTGATAGGTATCTGCCCAAGTAGTGAATCATTCCAAGAATCCTCCTCAGATCGGAAACATTCTTTGGTGGTTCAAGTTCTGTGATTGCATTGACTTTGGCTTTATCTGGCCTTATGCCATGTTCATCAATACAGTGTCCCAGGTAATGGAGTTGTTTCTGATGTAGGAGGCATTTATCATGGTTTAACCTTAACCCTGCTTCCTTAAGTGTGTCCAATGTTTTTTTTAGTCTCTCTTCATGTTGCTCTGGAGTGTCTGCATAAATGAGTATGTCATCCATGTAGGTCGCTACTCCTTCTTGTCACCCCAAGAGTTCCGTCATCGCACGCTGAAAGATTTCTGGGGTACTGGTAATACCAAATGGTAGCCTGTTGAAGTAGTATCTACCAAATGGGGTTATAAAGGTTGTTAATTTGGCGCTCTCTGGATCAAGTGGTATTTGCCAAAATCCGCTTGCAGCATCTAACAGTGAAAACACTTTGGCGCCTGCCAGTTTAGGCAAGATGTCATCCACCGTTGGTAGGACATACTTTTCCCTTTTGACTGCTTTATTTAGCTCTTTCAAATCGATGCAGATTCTAATTTGTTCTTTGTTTTTCTTTGGCACGGGCACCATTGGAGCACACCACTCTGTTGGATCTGAGATTGGTTGAATCATTCCACAGCTTACCATACGATTCAACTCTTTCTTCACTTTTGGTAACATGGGAACTGACACTCTCCTTGCTGTTGTCACACTATAGGGAGCTGCACCCTCTCTTAGAGTGATCTTAACAGGTTTGATTTTCAGCCTTTCCTATTTCATCAGGACAGGATTCACTGATTTGTGCTGGAGCTCTTATTTCCTCCATGCGTTTTATCAGGCCCATGGCAACTGCAACATTGTGACTCAGGAGGTGGCTGCATTGGGGTCCTTTAATCACATTGACTTTAAATCTGAATCTTTTGCCTTTCCTCATTGTGGTGGCTATAAAATAACCCGTACAATTCAGTTTGCCTCCAGGGCTGTCTAGTTTGTTTGTCGGTTTTCTTAGTTTTGGCTTAAAGGCAAGCTTTTCAAATGTCTCTGATGGTATAACACTAGTATCAGCCCCTGAGTCAATTTTGAAGACAATGTGAGAACCTTGTATTGGCAGATTTACAGTCCAAGCTTTTGAAGAATCTTCTACGTCTGCGACTCCTCCCAGAAAATATGTCGCATTTCTTTCAATGTTCCTTTTAGGTGCAGTAACGTCACTGACCACACGGGAGCGATACACGACCGCAAAATGACCCAGCTTTTTACAGCTTCTGCACTCTGCATTCCTAGCTGGACATTTATCATTCTTTGCATGTACTCGACCACATCTTGTGCACTTGCGACCTTTATTAACATTTTGATAGTGTTTTGGTTTGACTCCTCCTATGTTCTGTGCTTTGTTTGCATGGCTTTCGCTGTGTGTCAGCCTCTCTTGGTGTTGTTGGCGCTTATAAGCCACTTCACTCAGGTTAGCATAGGCATTAGCTCCTTGCTCGCTTACGTGCTGTTTTACTTGCTCTGACTGTCTCACGAGCTTAACCGCTTTACTGAGGGTTAAGTCAGGCATCATTTGCAGCTTCTCAGACATTTCTTTGTCAAGTATTCCTATGACCAATCTGTCTCGGATATTTTCTTCTTTAACGCGGCCAAAATCACAGGTGTCTGCTAACTCATGGAGAGTTCTTCCGCGGTCTCCCCCGACCTCTGAGAGCGCTGATAAAAACAAGCTCTTTCATGTATTGTGTTCACTTTGGGGACGAAGTAGTTGTCTAGTTTGTTTAAAACTATCTCATACTCCTCTTCGTCTTCCCCTTCTTCGAATGTGAACGTCTTGAACACTTGTTCCGCTTCCTTCCTGAGAGAATAAAGCAACGTACAGACCTGGACCTCGCCGTCTTCTAGGTTTAGCTTTGTGGCTACCCGGTAGCGCTGAAATCGCTGCCGCCACTCAGGCCACTACTCCGGCCGTGAAAAATCAAAGGCTTCTGGAAGTGGGAACTTTGCCATCTTCCGACGTCTTCTGACACCATGTAGTGTTATGCCGAGTCAAGGATGTCACCCGTAGTGATGTTACGTGATGTGCCGAGGCTTCGAGGCGTGTGTTGAGTAATGGAGGGGGCGTTTCCTTAAAGCGCGTATCGAAGCTTGCTTCATTTAGGGGAGGAGCCGAAAACGATGACGACCGAAGCCTCGCTGCCCGGCTGTACCACGTGACTGCTTTGGGAAGTGGCTCAGATTTTGGCGCAGGGTTTGACAGCTTTATAAACCCCACAGGCGCCATTCCAAATGTGGGTTGTTGTAGGCGAGTTGCGGTCAGTTGAGAGAGTGGATAGAGTTTTGATAGTTTGGATAGCAGAGTTTGGATAGTGGTTATTTAGTTTGAGACAGTTAGTTTGGTGTTTGGAGAGTTTAGGAGAGAGATAGATAGATAGGAGATTTAGGAGCGTGAGGACAGGATAGGAGTAGGATGGAGCCGGCGAGAAAGAGGAGGATTTCCCCTATGTGGGAACATTTCGATTTGATAAGCCCTAACAAGGTAAGGTGAACTGAACATTTGCAGATGCATTAGGTTTGCTTATGAGGAACTGTATTTTTCACTGTTTCTTATTTTCTTTAAAGGTGAGGTGTTTATTGTGCTCCAAGGAGTTGGGGTACAATAATAACACCTCATCCATGCTAAGGCACTACCGTGCCTTGCATGAGAATAGGGAGGAAACTGGAGCTTCACCCAGCCAAGGTATTTCATTACAATATTACAAACACACTATCACAATTTTTGCATGCTGATGTTTGCTTGTTGTGCAAATAAAGACAGGTAACAGACACTGTATTTATTCCCTTTTAACCAGCCACCAGAAAACAAGAGCTGGATGAAGCTCTAGTCTCCATGATAGTGAAGGATACCCAGCCTTTCACTATTGTGGATGACGTTGGATTCA
>CAEGAG010003370.1:0-46929 GCA_903067065.1 Brachyrhaphis terrabensis | reverse complement strand
GCTGCAGCAGAGGCTGCGGGCGCACCACAGGATGTTGGAGCTACTTGACTTTTCTCTGACTTATCTGATTTGTCAGATTTGTCAGACTTGTCGGATTTGGAGGATCGCTTGATGAGATTCAGAAATCCTCCTTTACTCTTCTTCTTTTCTCCATCTTGAGATTCTGAGCTCTTCGAAGACCGCCTTAAAGGAAGCAGCAGAGGAAGCATAGAATGTTAAAGTCAAAACTAAACAGATGATCAAATACAATATAAGAATATGTTCATGTTTAACAAAATGGAAATGCGTTTATTTGAACTACTTTATCTGTCATTTTTTTCCAGTAGTTTCTCACTTTGAATCCATCTTGGTGACTTTCTTAGAAAAAAATTCATCCACTCCTTCATCTACTCTGCCCATCAGACCATTTTGTTCGCCGCCATCTTGAGATGAAGTGTTGTTAATTTGCTGAAATACAAAAAGCAAAAAGAAGAAAAATCCAATATCGATGATCTACTGTTACCTGTTTATTTCAGCACATGCAAGTCCAACAACTTAAATTATTGACAATGACTTAATAAATTTTGACTAGTATTTAAGTCGTAAAAGAGAAGCAATGTTTTTCTTACAGCTACTTTACTAGAATGCATCTTTTTGTTCCTTCGCGGTCGCAGTTTGGTGAAATGCTGCAGTTTCTTCTCTTCCTCAGACGGCAGCTCTGCGATCGCTCCGGTCGGACGCTGCTCCGCTTTGGGCCCACCTACAGATGGAGTGAGAGGAGTTTGGGACGAAGTGGAGGCATCGTCCATGTAGATGGGAACATCCTCCAGGGCCTTGTCAAGATCAAACTCCATCTCTGCAGGTTCGAATTTTGACAAGATTCTTAAACATGGACACATTCGTCATTCCATTGACTTTAATAAGCTCACACCAAAAAACTGGAACAAATAAAACACAGGAGCAACTCAAATGCTCAGAAGTTAAAATAAGCTCATTAAAGATATTGATCTCATTAATTTTGTGCTTTTTTGATTTATCTGAACTTTGCTTCAGGCTGAAATTATCATATACAAGGAAACAACTTAAATAAAATTTGAAAATAAGATGGATGGAGCTATGAATGTATGTGGATCAAATCTAAATGAAACGCTAAAATATAGCATTTAGTTGAAAGTCCCTTAGCAAACAACACATTACAAGGTATATGGGATTTGTAGCTATTGACAGCACCAGCACTGTGTCTAAGCTAATGTCAAAAAATTTAATTGATACATTAAAGTTAAATTGAGTAAAAAACAACTTACCAAAGGCACGAGACACAGGCCGCAGCATTCTGCTGTGAATGCTTTTCCTTTTCGACTTAGGAGTCATCTGAAGAGAACAGCAGAAATTAGTCATACACCTCAACAGCAGGAAAAAACAAGCAAGCATTTATAGTACAATGCATGTGGAAGTCCATTAAGCTCACTGAGTTTGTGCAAATTAAAAATAAATCAAAAACAACAAAATCATGTATTATCATCCACCAAAACCCGGACCTACAAACACATCATCATGAACTTTCATTTTCTTTGTAGACTGCATGGCAGTGTGTTGTAACATTCTGTCTTTATTTGTACAAGGTCAGAATATCATAATGTTTGCAAAACATTCCTCCCAAAAACCTGAGCAGTTTTGCAGGTCATTATTATAAAAAAGTAAAACTTCAAAAATACCAACAAAAGACTGTAATTTCACAGTGTGTAAATCTTAGAACACTAACAACTGGATGATATTGGAGTATTAAGTGACTGAACTGGGATATATCTCTGGATCATAACATGCACTCTGTTCATAGTGACTTCTTAATGCATCCCATTTTGATTCTGACCCACATTCACATAGTGACAACGACAAACGGTGCACTTCATGAAGAGGAAGAGAGCAGTGTGACGAAAAAAATAGTGCCAAGGTTTATGAAATCTATTATTCAACAAGATGATAAGAAGAACAAATTACCGTTAGTAAAATAAAGTGAATTTTCTGAACAGATTTTTAAGCAGATGAAACAGAGCAGCTTAGAAGCCACAGAGGACTGTCCAGCAAGCAAGCACATTGAAGAGAGGTGAAAAATAAAGTAAGACAAACCCGGGAGAGAAAGGAGCGTACAGAGGGGCAGTCCTGTGTTACTTACGCTGGTGCAGCACAGAGTCTCCAAGGAGCAAAGGTAGAAAGGGCAAGAAGGAACAGAAGAGAAGATTGAAGAGAAAATATCACACCATAAGGCTTAAGGAGGAAAATGAAAAACTCATGCAGCAAGAGAAGTGGAAGAAGAGGAAGAAACAGGATCAAGAGCAGGGGTGAATATACTTATGGGCACAAGTACTATAGAAAAGCGACGGATGAAAGGAGACTGTGCTGCACTAAGGCTTCCCTGTGAAGTCATTCAAATAGTTTCACAAATTAAAATGCCACCAAAATAAATTAGATAAAAATAAAAACGACTCAAGCTAAAAGTCATATCACTTCCTGAAAAATATTTCAAAAAAAAGGTAGTAATAAAACCAAAGTATAAAATAAAGATGTGTTGAGAGGTACACTGACATTTTAAAGCTTTACACAATATAAAACAAATTATTTGCACAAAGATGTGAAAGGAAACCTCAATTAATCAAAAAAAATAAACAAATAATACAATAAATGGCACAAAGAAAAAAAGCGGATTTAATAAAATCCTTTGTGGCCAGTGCTGGCCAGTGGACTGGTTTACCCACAAAAAACAAAGTGGTCACCTACCATGCATGTTTCCAGATCCTCAAGCCTTTCTGCCTCTAGTATCTCAGCCGATGCTCGTTTAGGAATCTTCTCCTCAGGCACGTCCAGATCCACAGACTCCTGCTGCACCAAGCGGCGTCCTCGTTGCACAAGATGGTCTGCCTGATGAGACGAGTTAGGAGGAAAACCAGAGAGAGGCTGTAGACAGGGTTTGGCTTTCCTGAGCGTGAATAATAGTAGCAAACATGAGGTGTTAACTTAAGAATCTCATCAACTTGACTCTCGATTTGTTTTATTTTGATATATTCCTCCGGCTGTGGCAAGATGAAATAAGCTGGTGTCTTCTTACCAGTGTGAGCTGTGATGTGGAGAGAGCCTCTAAGATCTCATCAACGATGCGATCCGACAGAAAGGAGGCCAGACTCAGTTTCACCTCACTGAGTAATTTCAGAAGATGAGAAAAGGTAAAAAGTCAATATAAAGAAAAAAAAAGCCTTCAAAGCCAGTGTAGTGGAGATACAGACCTGATCTTGTTGATAATATCCACCCCAGACTGCTCCAGGAGGGTTTGAGTGACGAAGCATTTAGGGACAACCATCTTGGTTGAGCTTGCCTTCATCAACTCAGGACGAAGATTTCCCCTCTTCATCACATGTGGACACAGAGACTCCGCAGTGTCCATCATGGACTCTAGCAGAGACTGAGAGCCCCAACCATATCACAAAATGATCATGCCAATTTTGTTAAGTTTCCAACGGTTATAAATATTTTTTTCCCCCAGATGCTTAGCCCAAGCATCCCACCTGGAGTTGCTGATCCATGACGGTGGTGACCTCTCCAGCCATGGACTCCAGTTTCTCCTGAATGGGACCTGCTGATGAACTGTTCAGCTCCTCTCTGGATGCTGATCCAAGGTGGTAAAGGTTACGGAGCAGCTAGGATCACGCAGAGAAGTCAGTATTCACAGCAGCGCCACAAACATGTTGATTCATTCTTAAGATAAGCTGCAGTGTTCTAATGTGCTGAACAACATTAGTTACACTTTAAAATTAGAGTCATTTGAATAAGCTGTTTCTTATGTAAAGTATTTTTTATAGAAGACAAAAAAATCCCCAAAACACTAAGTGTGCAGCTGAAATTATTGCAGGTTTCCTCACCGTTTTAGAGTTTCTTGCATCTTTGATGAGATTTTCTGCTGATCTGACGTCTTCCAAGATGGCGTCAGCCTCGGAGTTCTTTAATGAGTTCAAATGGTCTTGGACTTTGACACAAATTCGATCTATCATCTGGAAAACAAGATCATGACAGTTGGTCATTTACTGTATTTGAATTTAACAGTCACATCCCCATTAAAGACAAATCGTCCAGAACAGGAACCAATGACGGTCCAAAACTTTTTAAAATCGATCTATGGCATCATTGTGGAATTACGAAAAACTTAAAACAGTGCGCAGTGTAGATCCTTGTCTTTGTCTATTTGTGCTCACTCACCTGCTGAGTGGTTGTGGTTACGATGCCCTGCTGAAGGCGATAGGCCTGCTCCTGGAGGTACTTTCTGGTTTCATGATTCCTGTATAAATACGTCTCAATCTGGGAAGAAAAAAAAAAAAAACAGTAAATGTCTGATTAATAAACACTGGTCATGCAAATCTAAAAT
Organism: Brachyrhaphis terrabensis; assembly: GCA_903067065.1. Lineage (NCBI taxonomy): Eukaryota > Metazoa > Chordata > Actinopteri > Cyprinodontiformes > Poeciliidae > Brachyrhaphis > Brachyrhaphis terrabensis. Next base: position 42,539 of record CAEGAG010003370.1, on the reverse strand, counting down.
AGAGTTGGTATTTTGTTGATTTTACAGATTTGTTTTAATAAGATAGGGAAAAAAAAGAAGAATTTAAGTAACTCGTACTGTACCTTTAGCAAGGCATCCTCTGTTTTCTCAGGGCTGGCCTTCAGGGCCTGCGAGGCATCGATGATTGGGATGGGCATGAAGCGAATGGTAAAGTTTCTAATGCAAATACACAGAGAATTTCATTCCAGTATGAGTTTATATTATGCAAGAAGAGAAAAATATGCAAAGACTTAGAAGAAAAGAAAAAAAAACGTTTGTTGACGCTGCACAAAACGATTAAATAAACTATATCTAGTTGTAGTTAATTTAAGTAAACAAAAGTATAAGCATCGCAAAAATTCATAGGTAGTAAAACAGGGTTTACATACATTTATCATAATCAAATTTTATACTTCAAGAGCTCCCAGTTCATTTGTTAATGAAAATAAATGTGAGAATATGAATGCCAGATATTTCTACTGTGGTCAGGCTTTTAAAACTGAACCTATAAAAACATAAAGTGGATGGAGGAACATACTTATTGGTTAAACAGTCATCTGGATGTATAAAGAAATTAGGAATGGCTGAATGAAATGAATGAAAAAATAGATATGAGGACAGACAAACAGACAGGATGGATGAAATGGATAAACAGATGAATACATTTGGACAACAGCCCAGGGCAAAAAGTCATTAAACACATAACTTCTCATACTCATATCTTTTCTCATACTTGTGAAAATATTTTACTCAAATTCCAGTCTGACTAGGATCTCGATAAAATACAAAGCTTCTTCTAAAACAAACATAAATTTGACATTCTGTGCAGAACTTCTGAAATAAACCTGGAATGAATGAGCAGGGCTGCAGAGACAGAAGAACACTAGACGAATGGATAAAAACACACACGACTGCTGCACAGAATCATGATCAGGGGCAAGAAAAAAGAAAAAAAAGACATCATCCTTTGAATAATGCAACCCAGCAACTCAAAGGGAAATGGGGCGACACACTGCTGGGAGAATCAGAGCTAGAAAGAGAGGACATGGTTGCATCTGAACAGCCACCAAGAGCTCAGATGCTTGTCCCAGAAATAAATGCAGCCACATCGGAAGATTCAACATTTAGACAGAAGCGTCAAAAAGTCGATATCTGATCTGTTTAGTCCTGATGTTTTTCTTACTCTGATGCGTTTCCCTTTTCCCTCATAGGTTGTATTTTGTCATCCGACAGTTCCCTGTTTGTCACTTTGCCTTTTTCTCCCCTGCCTTCCTTTATTCTCCCTCCTTCCTGTCTATAAGTTCCTCTATTTTTCTTTCTGCTCAGCATGAATGTAGACGAGATCACTGCTGTAACACAGATATTTTAACTTGTAAGAGATAGAAAAGCTGAGTGATGCCTATCTTTTCACTTGCTGTGCATTTTTAAAATATATATGTTTTTACTCATAATATGTAGGCACAGGCTCAGTGTAACCATGTCAAATATGTTCATTCATAAATATGTAGATCTAGAATAGCTTTATGTCAAGATGCACATTGCTAATTGTAGTCATGAATAAACCTGTCAGTGAAAACGTTAAACTGTCATGATTGGTGCATAAAAAGATTTTACAGTACTACTTACTTCTCCAGAGCGGTTGCTACATCCTGAAGGCCCTGAGGGCTGATGTTGTTTTTATCCCAGATTACAGTCCTGTGCAAAAACAAAACAAAAACAGACAACTCTATTATCACAAAAAATAATGGACATATGGATTTTGAAGCATGGAAGCTATCTAAAGCACATGCTACATAAGCAAAAATCAACTAAAACTTGAGTTGTGATTCACTTGTATCTTTTAATCACTGTAACATTCTGAGATTATTACCAATGTATTAAAGTCTGTCATACTGTTGTATTGTGCTCATCAATAACCCCTTTAACAATAACATTTTATGGGAAGCTAGCAGATTGGTCACTGCATGTAGAAGGAATAGTTTGATGAGTCCAAAGCTGACAGTCATGTGGGATGGTCTTTTGTTCCTGAACACCCTGGGAGTCACCTGAGTTTCGAGTTGATTTGCAATGCTTTCGCCAGCATCTTAGCTCCCATGTCCCCCATAGCATTGCCGCTGATGTCCAGCCTGGTGAGCGTGGAGTTACTGCCGAGGGCATTGAGGACGATGGTCAGGTCACTTTTGAGTCTGGAGTCTGCTAAAGACAAAGAGGTGAGGGGCTGGGGCAGAGGGGGAGGAACGATAGGAGAAGGGGAGGACACAGCACAATGAATCAAACCACAATATCTCTGTCTGTAAAAAGCTGCTTGGGAAAGAATATTTAGAAGGCTAAAATATTACAGGTACCATATAATAAAATCTGTTTTGGCCCTTTAGATAGACCTTCACTGTCCTTTTATACATAGGAATTTTCATTTTAAAGTTGATGGTACAAATTGGAGTTTTCTCAAAAGTAAAAAAAAAAAAAAGTACAAAAGTAAGCAACACAACGACCTAAATACTGCTATGGGCTCAAATGTAACCCCCAAAATAAAGCAATTGTCCCTCCAGTGCATTTGTACACTGTAATCTGGCTTTTTATGTTAGTTTTAGAGTAATAGTTTCTTCCTCTCTATGTGGCAATTCAGTCCATGTTGGAGCAGGACTTTGTGTTACTGACAATAATGTGCATCAGCTTCAGGCAGCATCTGCACATGCAAAAACATACCACTGAAATAAAACAATAACTATGTGTGCAACAAAGTATTAACTGTATAGTTTTCCAAAATCCACACAAGCGTTTTATCTCAACAAGCGATCACTTTAATGTCAGATGCAGTAAAAAAAAAAAAAGTGCAACTTGTACATACAAAAAAGAAATAAATGCTCTCTGATTTGGTTATTACTATAATTATTCTTTTTTTTTTTTTTTAAATCCACATTTCCTTGCTGTTCACACACTGAACATCTTTCCATTAACCATCTTAATTCACCTTCCATCCATTTTAGTTTCTGTGTAGTTTTGCCAGCTGATATACCAGTAAAAAATACATCATCCCACCGCAACACGAATGATGATGCACCTGCACTCTCGCTGCATAAGCACCAAGAGAGAAATTGAACTCATTGCACAGAAGGACCATCAATCCATCACGGGGGCAGAGAAAGAAGCGCAGACACCAGAGTAAAACCTGTTACAGCTCTCATTACAGGGTGAGATAAGACAAAGCAGATGGATAGAGGGACTGTGAAAGGTTAGACTAATTCTTTAAGTCTCCATAGGGAGAAGGGCTCATCAAGCGTAACAGTTCCTTGATTTGGCAGGTTACACACTCGCAACACAAACCCTGTGCTTTGATGGCTTCACTTTAGCATTATTGATCGGTGCACAACGCTACACTCATGACTCACAGAGAAGATGGTGGAGAAATGAAATACTTACTGACTCCTCTTCTTGAATCATGTGAACCAGGCCATCCAGAACTGGAGCAAGGTTTCTAATATAAACAAGACAAGAGGGAGGGAACAAATTGGGGAATTTTTTTTTTCTTTGACAGGCAGCAGTTTTAAGAAGAGTTGCAGCTTTTTCTACATTTCGTCATGTTACAACACAAAGCTTCTGTGTATTTTATGTGAAAACCCCCACATAATTTAACACATAACTGTAAAGTACAGTAATAATTATTTTTAAAAACAAAAATCTTAAAATGTAGCCTCCTTTGCAGAACCACGCTTCATTTCAAGCAGAGCATGAAGTCTTGTTGGGTTACGCTAGGTGACAAGACAAATGAACTTGTAATTATTAATAATTCATGTTGTAGTAAACAGGCCTCAGCAGCTTTAGCAGAAAATAAATCTCGCTGTCACTGTTAAACGTCAGAGAGAAAAAAATAATCAGATAAGATTTTAATGTCAAGTTTATTTTAATCCTAACCAGTCATACCTCCACCATCCAAATCCATATTCCCCACCCCTCCTCCTGCATGCTTACTTGGACTTGATGTTGTTGAAGTTCTTTCCCAAAGACAAGTGTTTGATGGAGCGGTTCTTGGCTAACCAAACCAGAAGAGTGGACAGCTCCGAGTCCAAGCCTAAACAGAGAGATTATTACATTTTTATTGATGTTTTTCAAACATCTTTGGTCATTTTTGACTCAGAAGTACACAAGCATTGGCGCTGCCATCGCACCATTATCTGAAAGATCCATACTGGATATGTTTGGGATCTCTGCAATACAACCTTCAAGGATCTGAGAACCACCCGAACGAAGCTGAAAAGAAAAACAAAAAAAATGGCAGGGAGAGTTAATGTGTTGTTATTAGGAGACTTATAACATATATTGCAAAGTTTTATAAGTTCACTAAAGAGTAAATGTTTGTACACATTTCAATAACAACAACACATAAAACATAAAAATATGCAAAAAACTTAAATGGTGAGATTGGAGTTGACTTTAAGCCTGACCATCCGCAACTTGTGACGTGTCAGGAACTAAAACATCTGACCTTTTTATGATCAGTGCACACATCATATTAACCAGTACGATGTAGGACTAACAACAAAACTGTTTAGTTCCAGTGAGGCGTTAAAGCGTAAGGTCAGAGGAAGCACAGATGGAAAACATTGCATGCAAGTGAACAGTTATTTATGATATTAAGACATATCAGTGGGCCAGTCAACATGCAACAAGGGGAAAGAGAGCATGACTTTAGCAGATATTCAGAGAACATGCACCGATATTTTAGCTTTGTGTATCACATCCTACATACATTTGTTCTAAAATGGAAACACCTTTATGGCAACTTTTTATTAACTACCTCTCTTACACACTGTCTTGCAATGATTGTTCAATGTATAAAAACTAGGAAAAACCTTTTGAATGTTGTTTTTTTTCTAAATTAGAGTTACTAGAGAAATCAGAATAAAACTGACAGGAACAAGTCCTAGTTTTACAAAATCCAGATATGGGAAATTTGCCACAAAGTTGTGATTTCCCTGATTTATTCATATAAATGCTTTTGTCTAAGATGTAAAAAAAAAAATAATAATTATGAGAAGAAAGAGGAGAAGAAAGTGCTGAAGTAGACGTGCAAAAAAAGAGGGAAGAATAAGACATTCATAAATAAGATTGAGCACATAGATACTTACACAATGCCCAAGCTTACAGAAGCGTTAAGAGGAGAAAACAGCATGTCAAAGCCAAGCCAGCAATTACCAACAACGAAACCCACAGATGCTTAATGATCATTCTTGTGTTCAAATACAAAACTCATCAAAGACAAACACACTGGCATGCAAAACATGCTCAGCAGGGAGTAGCAGAAAGGCTGGATTTTTCACACCATTTTGCGCACTCAGAGCAGCTCAGGGCCGCCTCTGTGGAACGGTTCATTACAGGCTTTGAAAAGGCATCATTTCACCTCGAAGATTCAGTTGGAGAAGATTTTTAGAAGAAGACATCCTGTATAATTTGTATTCATGAGCTATCTTTAGTCATTATGTTCTGCGGCAATCTGTCTCTGTTCAAACAAGGAAGAGAGGAGATGGCAGCAAGCCTTAGTGCATCCTGTGATGAAACAGAGGGAAACTGGACCCCCCATTCTCTGTCCCCCACCTCCTCCATCACCCACTCCCTGCTGTTTGCCAACGAGTCCATTATGCTGCCTCTTGGCGCTGCCACTGGCCTGTCAAGTGGTTTTCAAGTGCATCCTAAAAGCTCCATCGCATTGGATGAGAAATACTTCCAAATTGATGAAAACTGGAATCACAAAATTTAAGCTAACAGAAGCAATCAAAAAGAGGAGAGTGCAATAAAAAATACAAACCTTGGTTCCAATGGTTGAGTGTTCTGCTTCATCCAACAAAGTTTACATCAACTAGTCAGGTGTAATTATGTGATTGAGCACCAATATTCTCAAATGGATCTTAAAAGCTCTCATCATATGGACGTGTTAGTACACCCATCATTTAGACTGGTTTTTATTGACACAAACTGAGCAAATAAACAGGAAATTAATTCATGTAGAACATGAGAGTGATTGTGCGGTCTTACCTCACAACAGCTGAGATCCAGTGAGACATCCTTCAAACTGGGATTACTGGCCAGGCCAAGCAGAAGTGCTCTGTTCAAAGTTTACATGATGAATACAAAACGCAATAACTTTAATATACAGAACAAGGGAAATTAAATATTTACAGAGTCAACTTAATGTTAGTGTTTATAAATCAGAATTTTTGTTTAAAAAAGTTGTATAATAACAAAAAAAAAAAAACATTCATTAAAAATCAGTTCAGTATGGAGTTTCTGATCCAATCTTTTGTCATGTTACGACACAAGAAGTGCTTAATTACAAAAGAGAATTGCAAAAAGTTTAACAGTAGAGGTACCAATTAGTGTGGCACACACAATTCACCTAAAAACTAAATAAAGGTTGAGTTACACATGTATTTATTTTAGAGTGAAAATGCCACTTTACTAAAAGACGAATAAAAAGGTGTAGATCATTACCAGGGATGCTGATAAAAGTAGAAGTTGCTTGTTTGAAATACATTTTTTGAGACTCATCTTAAAGAATTTCAGCTGAGATGTACGGGAATGAATATGAACTCGTGAATGAATTTCTGTCTCACTTGAGAGCCTCTGGCGGCAGCTTGGTTCCCGACACATTGATGGAGCTGAGAGACGTGGCGCTGCTGAAGAAATGTTTAAATGACGGCGGCACCTCTTTGCCTTTCCTGTGCAACCCAAAAGAAAACAAACAAAATAAAATCAGTATGACCTACAATTTTAACCAGCATCAATATTTCGATGTTCTTATCATGTAGAAGAAACTCGTGACCCAGTTTGTATTTAATTTGTCTTTTACGAAAAACATCTATCTGAGCTCCACAAACAGTTATACCATGAGAATTTTAATAAATGAGAGCTGCAAAATACGAGGACACAGAGAGAAAAACATGGAGAAACATTCCAGGTTGGCAAAAGCACAAACCCCAAATAACATGGGTACTTTCCATTGCATGTATGATGTAATTTCCCTTGGTAGCCAGCAGGTGTCATACACTAACATGCTCACTGTGATACGGACAGTGGAAGTATAAAAAGCAGTAAAAACAGCAGAAAATTCTCAGTATACAGTTCTATACAGAAAAAAAACATCCAGGCTTCAAACACTTTTTTTAATCACAAAATTTCAAAATTTACTGGAGTGTAAAAAACTTTGCAATCAAACCTGAGTGACCTATTTACTACGATCTACAACGCTTGGACTTTTCAGATATGGATTGGTGTATTCTACACTAAATTCACATTCTATGGGCCACAGTTTGTACCTTTGCTTTGTAAAGGAAGCTGCAAAAATAATGAGATTCATGGCATTTATGACATTTTAGACCAACAACCTCAAGTCTAGTTCAACATGGATTTGAAGTTTGCCGACCAAAATCTGTTTGTTCTGGTTAGATATTTAATCAGTGTACATTTAGTCTGAAAGTAAAAAAAAAACAAAAAAACATCACTGGTTAAAAGTAAATGTGAAAACCACTGTGATACTAAAGCATTATTAGAAATGTCTGTTTTTGAAAAAGGAAGAAAGGAGTAAAATTTCCATACTTATCCAGACCTTTAAAATATTAATAATGGAAATCCTTTCCATACACTTCAAGACTGTGTAGGAACCCTGGATATCTCAAGCAGTTCAAAGAAAGCACAACAGCCAGAACAACAAAGAATGATAAAATACAGATTATTCCAGACTGAGATCACATTGAAATATATTCCAGATCTAGGACCTTCAACTGTCTAGTTGTAACCAACTCACATTGAGCCACTTTGGGATTTACATCCTTATCAAAAAGCCCCAAATATTTCTATCAAGGTAGGAAATAATAGACCGTTGTTCCTCTAGTATTGATCTGGTCAGCTTTTATTTTAACTCACTCGTCTCCCAAGTACTCACAAAACATTTGGAAGATACAAATTTCCTCATTCCGTTTAAGCTATTAAAATGCTGATATTTATTTACCTGTGAGGGAAGATGCTCTTGGACACATTGAGAACAGAGAGGTGTTGAGCTGAGCCTCGCAGCAGAGCTGAGCAAACCTGAAACACAACCAAACCCTCACATAACTACAATTGTCTCTGCAATGTGGTGTTCAAATGACAGTGAGTTTGAATATGTGGGCCATTTTCATGGTAAAACGGTCTTATTTGTCCACATTTCCATCTGACTGTGAAATGACAAAATATGATTTCAGGCTTAATCGATAAGTTCAGTGAATGTATGACAGCTGGCTACATCTCAAACCAATCAATAAGCCGTGGCTGGCTCTCAGACCCACATCAATATATCACCAACACTATTCAGACCACTTCATCGTGCAGTGACCTGCAACAGCAAATTGAATGGGTGTGCAAAATTAGATTACACTTCCCACAACAAAGTTATTCATTGGCCAGCAGGTCATTTTCCACTTAGCTACAACCCTAACAACATGTTATGGTTTACAGGAAGAAATGCTGAAAGTTTTAGGGGTATGTTCTGTTATTCCAGTCGGTTATGATCGATGGAGATATTTGCTCAGTACGAATACATTTCATTTAGCTACTTTCTGTTAGTCATGCAGCCTCACCTGATCCAGTGCGCAGTCTGTGTTGGAGAGGTCTAGTGTTGCCAGGCTGTTGGGTTGACTGAGGAAGTTGTAGAAATGCTAGAAACAAGAATAAAAAGACCAAAAATGTAAATGTTACATCTGGTGGAAAACAGACACTGTACATTACACCAAAAAAACAAACAACAAAAAAAAAAAAAAAAACACCTCCCTATCAAGCATCGTCCCACTGTGGGATATTTTTTCACTATTGTTTAGAGTTGATGGAAAGATGGATGGAGCTGAATATATAAAGTGGAATGAGACGGTTTACAGGCTGCAAAAGACTTTATTCTGGTGTGAATAAAAAATTCACCATCCAGTTGAAGAAAGTCTCTAAGCATACAATCAGATCAAAGCACATTCATGTGTTGTCTAGTTGAAGTCTAAATTTAAATCTACTTAATATGAGGCAAACATTGATAAGTGTTCTTCATATGCTCTCCACTCAACCTAAACCAACTTGTTCTGTATTTTCTAATAAGAATGGGAGCAAATCTCAGTTTCTAGTTGTAGAGACAAAGGGCTGTCAGCTGTGACTGCAAGCTGAATACAAATGTATACCATTCTTTTTCCAATTGTACTGGCAAAGACTTTTAAAAGCATGCATTATGTCTATCACATACATACAAGCAAGAACAGTTCAAAGTACTATGCTCAGTTCCAGTTTCTCAAAGTTAAATCACATTGAATACTAGTGAATTTGCTTTGTGCTCTTTTATAACACTGAAGCAAAATATTGTATTTTTTTATTTTTAGAGAAAACGGTTAACTATATTTTATCTATTCTCTTTTTTTTCCAAACATGCACCTACCTTCTTTCCAAAACATCGTTCTTGTGTCTAGTGTTACTAGACTTTTCCAGAGAAAGAACATGCAGGTCACACAAGTCACTGAGCGTTTTCCAACATGCTAGGTATTACTAATGTATTAATATTTGTTTTGTTTTTGATACTTCTATTTAGTGATCCAGCTTGAGTGGCAGGGTAGTCACCTGCATGTCGTCTCCTCGGAGCATGTTTCCTGAGAGGTCCAGATGGACTAGGCTGCTGGCGATGGATGGGTTGGCATTCAGTGACTGGCAAAGGCTGTTCACCCCTAAAGCCCAAACAGACACATAAACAACCACACAAACACTCACATGCACGCACACACAGATAAACAGCCCTGTAGTGTTGGCTTTGTCAATATGCTCAAATCTTCACTTGACATTTCTGAAAGCATTTTGAAGGAAATGAGAAGCAGGTGAAGGTTGGAGACAGAAGGGTCTGGTTGTAAACACAAAAGATTCTGGATTTTTATGGTTTTCAAAAGGCAAGTCAATGTCCTGCTATACAAAATCACTTTCTTACATTGTATACTTTTAAAAACTCCAAAAACAGAAACGTGTCTCTGCAGATAATGCATCATTGGATCACTTCAAAAGTGCCCAGTGGTTTATATATTTGAAAAATAAAAGCTGTTTCTATGGCATCCTGATGCAGCTATGTGTTCAGCCTCTGATTTGTGCCATGTCCATCACATGACTAACAAGCTGATCTGACATATTTCAGCAGTGATGTCCTGACAGACTGTCGGGGCATAAATCCCGAGACCCTTCTGATCAAGTTAGACAGACGGAAAAGAATACAGCTCGTGTTGAAAAATAAATGGTTAAAATGATATTTAAAAAGTGCTATTAATTCTCTGGGGCCACAGAATATGGACTGAGCCTTTGGCAAGAGAATCAGGCTACAGTTTAGGCAGCACAGGACCTTTCAAACATTCAGAGTGGAAACATGATAGCTCTATCGACTTTCTGAGAGCAGAACATGTTGGCAGTGAATCCCGACAGGCTGCCTGGTACTGAGAACAGGGATGGGAAACATCAGCGATGTAATCTGCATGTAATGTTTGACGACAGACATTTATTCTTCCTAAACTCCCTGTTGAATGTTCATCCCATTTTGATGAGTGAAAGGACTTCCCATTATGTAAAATGGTGTTTAGTTTAATTAACTAAAGTTATAAGCACTGGAGAACACTCATTATGCAGATAGAAATACACAATACGCTACTTAACAGCCTGTGAATGCAAATCTTCTCCTTCCTTTTCCATCTCGACTCTATTAGTGCTGTAATAAGTCTCAGCAGCAAGTCAGCTGGTGATGCAATCAGACTAATGAAATATATGAATTGTATCTGGTATTAAGGGAAATCAAAACAGCAACAATTCAAAATAAAATAATCACAAAACATTAAAATTGTATGCCTCTATCAAAACACAGCTTCATTACAAACATCACATTGTCTTCTCTATTGCCACAGCTGTGTAACTGGAAAATTGCACATACCTTTGGGTGAGAGTGAGGTTTTGGAAAAGTTTAAATGCTTGAGCCCCAAACAAAGTTTGGCAAACTGTGCACCGAGAGAAGAAACACCTGCAGCAAGCAAAAAAAAACAAACAAACACAAAAACATGTTTATTTTATATCTGCAACAGGATGCATCAATTACTTTTTAACTTTTAAATGCAAAGTGCTTTACAAGCTAACTTAACAGGAGTTACATTAATGTTGATGCATTTTAATTGCTAAATGGCTGTAATTCTGACATAATTGGGGGTTCCAACAATTAGTGCGATTCCAAACACAAATTAAAACATTCAGCTTCTTTAGCACCAATCCTCAGGCCCATTGAAAATAATGGACTGCTCGAACCTCAAATGACCTGCAAATTCTGCTGCTATTAAGCCTAGGACATTCGTGTTCTTGAGATTATTAATCTCAATGAATTTTTATCCTGATTAAAAGAATGTAGAAAAAAAAAAATCTGAAAAAAGTGGTTAAATTTCCAGCTAATATTACCCTGGATGTTTTTAAATGGCTAGAAGAAGATTGTGGTTAGTCTGTCAGTTGCTGAGGAAAACAGAGTAAAGATAAATATCTAAGAAAAAATAAATGAAACTACTGTCAGAGGGTTTTCATTTTAAGAGGCAAACTAAAGAGCAATGGCCAATAGAAACCTAAATGTCCAAATTAAATAAAATATTATTTAATACTTTTGTTTTGCTATTTGGAGATTTGTTCAAATGTAGAATTATGTAACACTGTGCTTTGTATTAGATTTTACTTAATATTTTGTCAACTCCGAATGTTTTCTCATCACCCACCATAGTGTTACAATTAGTTCTAGGTAAATAACTCCAGCATAGAATATATAAAAAGCAGAATAAAAAAAAAAGACTCAGTATTCCTTCTTACGTCTTGCTAGTCGCTACCTTAAATATGAAGAGAGCGAAAGCAGCATAAAGAATGTAGCATAAGAGCAGTGCACTGAATGATGATAGAGGCTATAAAAGGCATAGAAGGGAACTTTAAAGCAGCAATGAATCAATCAGCGAGTGGATCAGGACATTGACTGTACCTCTGTCTTCCAGTGGGTTGTTAGCAAGATTAATGGAAGTAAGTCCTGAGCTGGCGTTGTGGGCCAGGGCAGCAGCGAGCTTCTGGGCAAACTCTCTGGAAGTTGAGAAAGATTTATTGATAACATACTCTTGGGAAATGTAAAACATTCATTCATCCATGGAAAGACTCAAACGTAAAATGATTAAATATCGATATGAAGTAAAAATTTACAAAAATCACACAAAATTAAAAGTAATTAAAATGATCTATTTGTTAATTTATCTGATAGAAAAACATTTCTTCTAAAATTTACTGTTGCATCACATCAAAGTCAAAAAATAAGCAATAATTTACTTCAAATTATTTCAACTTTAGATTATTCCCTGAATCAAATACTCACACTTCAACAAACTTGGGCAGAGGGTTCTTCCACAATTAAAACGAAGCAGAAACAAAATTAAATTAAACGTATTGCTTACGTTTTGAGTCCTGCGTTATCCAACACCAACTCCTCTAGTCGACTGGATCGAGACACCACTCGAAGAATCTGCTCACATACGTCTGCAGACTAAGGGCACATGAGGAAAAAAAATATTCAGAACTAGATTATCTTAGTTATTTTAATATAATGTGTTGTGGGTGTAATAGCGTCTATAGAGTGAGTGCAGTTCCCCTGTAGCCAATTCCATCATTTAGTACCAATCAATGCCCTTTTCTCCATTCTGGCTTGTTTTTTAATCTTAAAAAATATGTGCATGAATTTATTTTTCATGCTTTGCTGAGCTAGGTAATCATACACATCGCCAAATCTCACTTGTAATTTAAATAATATTATGTCCCTTTCTGAATTATACCCTATTTCCATTCCTTTTTATTCTGATGCCCATTTGAGCCGACATACACTTCAGAAAAATTTGGCAGATTTTGATCCCTGATCAAACTAGAATGACTAAACATCACTCTGGGATTACTTTGAAATAACTTTGCAATGTGTAAACTATTTGTAGTTCAGACTTTCCTTTCATTGCTTAACTGTATTACCAAGTGACATCATTTCAATATTCATTGCTTTTTGGGTTATTTTGGCACATTCAACAAAATAAAAATAGATAACTCCATCAACACTTAAAAAATAAATACATAGATGTTAAAATCAGCTTTTTTAACACTCCAGTAAATTCTATAAAATATCAATAAAATGATTATTTATTGATCCCATGAGATGTAAAACATCAAAACTTGAGACTGACGTAATCAAGGTCACAAGAAAAACTGTGCTGAATCTCTTAGGTTTACAAAAATGCAGGCCAATTAGAACCGTGCAGCAGAATGTGAAAAAGAAAACAAGACCTCAATCCTCCACCTGAAGCTGTTCATGTGTGAGATAGACACATTGGGGAGAGCAGACCCACGGAGGAACAAGTCGCCTCTCTTCTGTGGTCTCAGCACAACAGGAGAAAGCACTCATATTTAAGCAAAATTAAAAATTCAACAGCTGAAAGTCTGAAAACCACCTCGATGTTCACTGACCCACTTCACTGAGCGCTGCGTCATAGCCAGACATGAACTGTATGACGCATCGATACGCATTCAGAATGACTTCTTTTTTTAAGAAAAGTTTTTAAGAGTCTAGCAAACAGTTTCCATTATAATGACAGAACTTTACTGGGATGTTGTCTTATTATTCCTGATTAACAACATCAGCCCTACAAGAACTGCTTCTGTTCGCCTGCTGTCTCAGTGTGGCGGAGACAGGGGACGCATTGTCCAACGCGAGTCAGCAGCGAGGAGGAGAGAAAGACGGGCGCAATAATGGAAAAGAGAGAGAATAACTGGACAGCACAGAAGAAGGGGACAGTTGTTCACACAGCTATCCTGGAGAATCATGAGCATTAAAGAAGCAGAAGGAGGGATGGCAGCAAACAGGAGAAATAAAATGAGTATTGAAGGGGTGAAATGGGGTGAAACGTGAGAAAATAGTCAAATGGAAACACAGAGAGGTCCATTCTGCACTGTACTGTCGTCACAGCAGCACAACACAGCGACACTGTCAGCATGTGTATTGTACCATTTTCTCCTCATTAAATACCAGCGTGGTCATGAATTAATGTCCTGACCCTACATCTGGTCAAACTGAACATGCCTCCACAGTTTCTGTCCAATCCTGAGGTTGCCAGAAGGCTAGTCCTCTTATCGCTGCAGTCCTCTCATCCTCCCTTCTTATCTCAATTTGGCTCAACATCTTGATCACCCCCCCAAGACTAATAGCTTGATTGAACTGGGGATGAGCAGCATAATCCTTCGCTGTGAAAGCCTGTCGTGTGTGTGTGTGTGTGTGTGTGTTGTTTATCTAATGAACAGCACAGAGTTTCCTTATCTGTTTGACTGAGGTGGTCAGAATGTGATTTGGACTTGCAGCTTTAGGATTTGGTTTTACTCATCTTCTCAGCAACATTTTTTTCTCTCTTCATGTTCCACACATATCTGTTCAGTTTTAGTTATTCCAGATGTAAAATATTAGATTATCAACAGGACTGATATAACACTCATAGTGGCGAACTTCTATAAGTCTGCTGGATTTATTCGTTCTCGTTTTGGAGACTTAAAAACTGAATTTTGTCTTTTCTATCTTCCTTTGAGGCTTCCTTTTCAAAAGCTGACTTGTTTTCTTATTCATCTGTCATTTTCTCCCAGGCCTCACCATTTCTCTATTTGCTGTGTCACCACTTTTTATCCCTGCCTTCACTCATCTCCTTGTGATACCCTTACATACATGAAACGCCACAGGAAAGGACACAATGACAACATCCTAGAAATGTACAATTAACTGCTCGATCCAATATCTTTTTAAACATACAGTTTCAAATGTTTTAATAAAGCTTGCTCAAAAAGAGCTAGTTATCAACACAAGTCAGGCCTTTAAACCTTGCAGAGACTGGGCAACCACATAAATGGTTTCTAATACTCACACATCTACAAAGGGCTCTGTTTTTAGAAGTTCGCTAAAAATCTAAAGGCACATATATCTGCTGCCTTCAACATTTAAATATTGCACCTGCAAGGACTAAATGGATGGACATATGAAATGGATTTATGGCTGGATTTATGAATGGATGGACATGGATGGTTGGATAGATGGAAATAGACATATTTTTCCAATCTGATCCTACTTTAATAAACTTGGAAAATACAAGTTCCAAATCTTTCCAGACTGTGTAGGAACCCTGACACAACGATCTGCATATGCTGCTTTATAGCCATGCAAATTCATCCAACCAATACTTTATTCTTTAGGATGACCATCGTCATCCACAGTATTAATTAAATAATAATTATAGCATATCTACTAAGGAGGGAAAGTTACAACGAGTAAATCCTGGTTGGGTTTTTGATAGAGATCTTCTGTTCCAGTGAACCAAAATTATGACATGGAATTTCTCTGATTTTTGCATCGTCAAAAACCGCCTGCGCCACATACTGTATGAATGAGGCACCGAGGCACATGCGAAATATGTGCTGCCACAAAGGACTAGTCAAACATATGCCTGCAGGAACCACTGCTCCTTCAGTCTCCACATAGCATGGTGAGGGACGGCTTTTTAAGTTTCAATAAAAGGAAGGAAATGACTATGACGGAGGTGTGAGGCAATTGTTTGGACACAGGCAGCTGCGTGTGGTAATATGTGAGATTGAGAGAAGCGTGGAGATGCTGAGTTAGTAATGGAGTGATGAACCAGGAGTGGGGGTGGGAGGGAATCAGCCTCAGACATTGAAGCCCTTTGTCTCATTTGGATTAGGAGTCTTATCACACAAGAACATTTGGACTGATCCTCAGTCAAAACACTGCAGGGGAAGACAGAAAAAAGCAAATATTCTCTACAGACAGACAGGTTCAGCTATACACAGTCCAACACAGAAGAAGAAAGAGACGAAAATAAAAATCACACATAGAGGGAAACATAGAAAGTAAACTAGACTAGAAAATTATAGAAAAACACAGAAATTAATTAAGGTATTGAAATGGTAGAATTGGTCTACACTTTTCTTATTAGCAGTCTTGACTGTGTAGTACACTACCTCTAAACTACCTCCATACATTATAATAAAACTGTGATGCTCTTAATGAAAAAAAAAAAAAAACATAAACAGGAAACGTACAAGAAGGATTTTTGATTTTAGCAGGTACTGACCAGCTTGTAATCCTTGGTAGACAGCTTGGTGAACCACTGGTTGAACTCCAGGACTGCTATTATAGCTACCAGATCCCTGATGACGCACAGAGGAGCCAGCAGTGAATTTTTCTTAGAAATACAATTCAGTATTGACATACTTGCTTCTGCTTATCAATGGTGCAAACTATTAATCTTATCCCTCCAAAGCATATCAGTTTTATTTTGTGCAAAATGTTACGTTTTCAACAAAAATAACCTACATTTTGATCAGTAAGGCTAAAGAAAGACAAGAATGACCTGTTCTCTAGATGACTGAAGTCCTGCAGGTTGAGTTCTCTGCTGTCTTGTGTCAAGTAGATGGTGTCAACATCCTGCAGAGGAAAGATTCAATAATACATTGAATCTTACTGTTGTTGCAATCATACTCATCAAAAGACGCCATGCAGTTTTATGTAGCCAGTAGCAAACCAGACAGGTGCACAGCTCTAATGTGAAACTATACCAAAAAGACAGTAAGCCACACTTACCCACTGCACTTCTTCTCTGTAAGGTAGTCCTAACCAGTCACACACACATCTGTACATCTGGGAAAACCCACCTACAGGCAGAGAAAGAGAGACACAGACACCCATAGTTATATAAGTTGGAGTGACTGATTTAATCAGAGTTCATCTGGCCTTCTGCAGGGAAAGATAAACACTAGCAGCAACTATTAGGGGTGTTACATTAACAGACACTCACTTCTTAATATTACGTTTTAAAGGCCGACAGCAATTAAGGTAAAGTGTCAGGATCCTACCACAAGGTCCAGGTTCAGCAGGCTTGTTTTCCCACAGAGTCTGCAGGTAGCTCAGTCGGTCTGGAGGCTCCATGCAAAGCTTCTTCATCACTTTACTGACAAGAAAAGTGAAAACGTTTAGCTCATTCATTTCTCTGTTGCAGCAGATGAAAGCCTCAGAAATTATCTATTGCTGTAGATAAAAGAGGGACTGCTGAACTACTTTTGCAATTCTGCAAGAAAAAGCAAATCTGATAGTGGTTTAATTGAATACTTATCATCTAAAGACCCCACACTTATTGAAAAAAATTTAAGATCAACGTTAAGGCGTAATACATAAGGCTCATTAGATTAGAACGTCATTACTCAATAATTTGAAAGGCACTTGCCCTGTTCAAACAACAGATTTAGTTTGAGTTTAGCTTACTTAAATATTTCTGTGAGAATAAATCCAATGCTAAGATCCAAAAAGCTGTCCAACACCTTCAGAAAGAAGACTTCAGGTTCCTTTGAGGCTGTTAGAGGTTTAAATGGATCATCACAGTACCTACAGAAGCATCTTACTACTGTAAATATAAAACTTTATACATGGACAATCAGAAAAATTATACATGCACGCAGAAGTTTAAACCTTCTTGGGTTTTGTGCAAGGAGAAATCTCAAGCGCTGAAATGACCCAGCAAAAACACAAAAGAAGGACTTTTGTAGAAACATTTTTTTAGACTAATGAGCCTAAAAATGTATCATCTGAAATAAAGAGAAACACAGAAATCTGTACCGACTACACTTACCTGGGTGGTAGACCAGGACATATCCTGAGCAGACAGTTTCCTACATGAGCGACCACATCATTCACCTCCTCTGTGGAGAGCAGCTTCACTGAGAACGAGCCTCGCTCATACTCTACCAGTAGCTAAAAGCATAAATTGAAAATGAATGATCAATACAAGTCAGTAAAAAAAAAAAAAAAAAACCCTGCTCATAAAGCTGACCCCAAAGATTGTCTTTGCCCTTTATGCTTGTCTTTTTATTGTTGATCTAAAGAATTTGTTTGGGAAACAAGAGCAAGAACATGTTTTGGTTTTATTCAATTCTTCCTCTTTTCTCAGCCCAAATGTCAGATTTTTTTTAATGAAACTTTAATGATTTCTATATTTTGTTGGGTTTTTTTAAAAGTATTTTACTGCATATTAGCTCAGTCGTGTTTTTTTTCATTAACACAATTAAGGATTTATTATATATAGGGAGGGGCTTAATAACATAACCAACTCTGTTAACCATTTGAGTCTTCACTGCAATTATGCAAATGCTGATATACTGACACACATGCTTCCTCTGTGGGCCAGAATTAGCATATTTCTTCCTGGCTGGGACACAGGAGACCCTCAGTCAAAATATTCAGAGAACTGACAGTCAAAATGAGCAGGACAGGGGTTCAGCTGCAGAAACAGGATGGTGTGTGACAAATTGTACTCTGAATGTTGCTTCTGCTGACTGGCAGCTTACTCGCTCCAGTCAAAAAGCCTTTGGGGGCTCAGCCTAGATATGTCTCTTAATGAGTTTTTAAGGATTATAGAAGGATTCAGATATTCTAAGGGTGTGTTTCTGGATTTGTCCATTTTATCTCCTCATTAAAAATGTGTTGTAATTTTAAGGGCAATCTTCCAAGCAGAGACGGAAGATTTAAGAACGTTTTAAAGCAAACACTCGTTCAGATGATCTGCATCTAGAACTTTAATAGGTTTGTGCTTTTTCCAATGAGAAGCCAAAACATTACAATTTGACACAAATGAAAACAATGTCTGATTTTCTTCGTAGCACCTATAGGTCAGGGATAAATTGAAGCGTGATTAGGCTGCCATTTTTTAAGCTCAGAATGAAGAACATGATGAATAGATTTGAGCAGCATCAGTTCCCAATCACACAATTTATAGGAGCTGCTGCAAGTAGTATGTGTATGTGTGAAGGAACTCTGTGCCTGATACTTGGAGAGCTTCAATTTAGAAACCAGCACACTTTTATGACTTTTTCCAGAGGTAGTGTTTATTTCTTGCTTCCTTTTTTCATACAATACTCCTGAGATTTGTCATTGCAAGGGTTATTTCTGTCATTATTACATTCTCTGGTAGTTATACAACAACAGGAGCCATAAATATGACATTTCCAGTTTTGCAGGTACATATTTAGTACATTTGACATCCTTTGTCAGATTTGGCAGCAAACAAATAAGTAGTACATATATGTAGTAGCAGAAGTACTTCAAGTCCAGAGTTCACGTATTCAGTCCCCTTTACTGAGATACACCTAAATCAGGGGTCAGCAACCCAAAATGTTGAAAGAGCCATACTGAACAAAAAAACAAAAAACAAATCTGTCTGGAGCCGCAAAAAATTAAAAGCCTTATATAAGGCCTATAATGAAGGCAACAAAGGCTTTAGGTGTTTATATTAGCTATTTTAGCCTGTTATCTAAACGACTAAGTGCGTACATACATGAGCATTCATAATTAAATGTTTGTTTTCCCTGAAGTGCGTCCTGGAAGGAATGACGCACCATGTGACTCTGTTGTACGATGGTGCTTTAAGTTTGCCTCCCGTTACAATATGAATGTATTATGTTTCGTGGTATTGATAAAATTGATAAAACTATTGGTGGGGTATGTATAACAATTTCAGAAAATAAAAAGTTTAAAAAAATCATATATTAACTTCTGTTGATTGAAGCGTAATATAAATTGACTTTATACAAAAGACTTTATACAAAAAAATCCTGAAGGAAAATCTGCTGCAAAAGAGTTGGGTTGGAAGTTCAACCCAAGTCAGCACGACGGGAGTGGTAAACAAACAGCAAGGGGTTCTTGTGTTAGAATGGCCTAGTCTAAGCCCAGACCTGGACCCCACTGCAGCAAGGATCAAAAATTGCCGTTCAGACATACTCTCCATCCAATCAGTCTGAGTTTGAACTATGTGGCAAAGAAGAACGGGTAGCCAGGTAATTGTCTAGATGTTCGAAGTTGGCAGACAAAATGAATACTATAATAATAAAATATTATTTACAGCTGTAAATACAGTGGAAGGCCTGCATACAAGTATATAGCACAATTTACAGATTTTTTTCGTATCATAAAATCTTAATTATGTAATTGTAAAATGATAAAATTTGAAAGAAGTTAAGGGGTCTGCAAGCCACACAAAATTAGGCTTAGCTTACCTTGTAGCTTTAATATATTTAAAGAGACTAATGCACCCACTTTTAAACAACAACCTCTGTTTCCAATAAGCCATTTTTCTTCTACTCTATTTATATTTCCAAAAATGCAAAACCGTTTTCAATATTTTATTCTTATAGGTAATGTGCAATACCTGGGTCGGCTTGCTGGAAGCTATTCCCTGGATCTCCAGATAATTAAAGGAGTGTTCCACCTGCAAAAAAAGACAAAAAATGAGATGGAAAAAAAACTGTTGTGAAATCAGACAAAGAAAGGAGCAATGGAAGAGACATAAAACACATCTGATCTGTTTCGTTTCAGCAAGAGTTCAGCAATAGTTCAATCACTAATTTTATTCAAAAGGTACGTTTCTTTACAAATGGGTTTGATTTTTGATGCATATACACAAAGTGTGACTAGTCACTTTTTACTGTTAAAACAAATAATTTTCTGTATACATACATATATTTCCACCAGCTGACTTCTTCCTTCCACAGTTTACAATTTGTTCAGCATTGCCATTTCCAAGCAAATAAAAATCCACTCTTGCATTAACATATTTTATTTCTGTTTAAAGAGGGCATTTTAGGACTGAGAAAATTAGAAGGAAAAACCTCATTGCTTATACTTCAATGTCTAAAAAGAGACCAAAATAAGTTGTTTTATGTGAGACGAGTATCCTGCACACAGTCACAATGACCACAGTTTTCCACCACTTCTTCCTCTTTCAGAAAGGCAAACAGCAGAGAGCCTGAGGGCAGGCAAGGCAGCGAGACCAGACTATTCCAGGTGGGAGCTCTGTTTCTCAGGCTTGGCACAGAGATGA
This sequence comes from Brachyrhaphis terrabensis, assembly GCA_903067065.1. NCBI lineage: Eukaryota > Metazoa > Chordata > Actinopteri > Cyprinodontiformes > Poeciliidae > Brachyrhaphis > Brachyrhaphis terrabensis. Next base: position 21,543 of record CAEGAG010003370.1, on the reverse strand, counting down.
GAGAGAGGAAGAGGATATGCAGTCTGTCTACTGTCTCACTACAGTACAGAGTGTGTGCGTGCCTTTCTGTTCCCAATGGCTTTGAACACACTCTCGAATATATAAACAATATGATTTTTTACATTTACATTTGGAAAATAGATGCCCACTCATTGATTTCCATTCTATGGAATCATCTATAATCATTTCAAAGAAGGAAATAAATAAATACACAAAGGATACAAGACTAAAATCCCAAAGAAATAAAGCTCAGGTTGTGACATACAGTATGTTGCCAAACACACACAAAAAGGAGTTAGGCTTCATGTTTTCACACTAGATTGTGTAGAGTTTGAAATTACAAAAAAAAAAAAAAAAACTGTGGGAAGATAACCTTATTGAATATGCTACTTGCTTTTTTGTCACAGTTCATTCCACATGAACAGAGGCTTAAAGGCTGCATATATTTACCTCAGTGAATATAGTACAATGTAAACCTTAAATTATGGGCCTCAGTAGACACCAGCTAAGTGTGTCAGGTATATATTACAGGCTTCTGGTTATCAATAGATCTCCAGTTGTGACTGTGCTGTTACTGCTACTTTGCCTGTGAGAAAATGCATTGTTCGATGTCTGTGGTCCATCAGCAATACTTGATACACCCTCTGGTTTCTACCAACATTTAAATCTTCTGCTACACAAACTATGATTACAACTGTTAGACTTTGGTGTGACACAGTAATATACAATGCACCTTAGGCATGGATTTTTAATTGTTTTATTTGCAATTTCATCTACTTCTGCTTTCTGATGGCCCTGACTGATCTTAACTGAAGTCAATATGGTGATAAATCCAAGCTAACGAGTGACTACGACGTCACACTGGGAGCTGTGTGGAGGAACCAAATGCTGTTTGGTCAGTCGTCCACTATCCATCTGTCAGCTTAGTAGCTCATCTTCTTAATGTTTGTTGTGGTTTCAAGTGTCTCTTATCATTTAGGTTTCATTGGCTGATATAAAAAGATTGGTTGTAACAAATCATTTAACATAACTTTAGGTTTTATTTCTATGCTTAGTACATCTTAGCATAGCTGTTTTGCTGCATCGCTTTGGAACTGTTTCAGATTTTTTTCCAATAAAGAAAGAAACATGGAATAAAACTTATTCAGACTCAGTCATTAAAATATTGGTAGTGTTTATCTGTGGGTTGCCTCACTTGGTGCCACTAATAAGTTTGATGACAATATCAAAATGAGATGTTTCAATCCAAAGATAAAGGATGTAAATTGAGCATAAACCTATGTGAAAAGCACTTCACCCATTCATTTATTAAATTTTTAAGCAAAAGTGCAGTGAATGAAGTTTGAAAACATGAATATTTTTCGACACCGAGTTTTCATTCTTGTATGCATAGCCAAACCTGGACAATACTAAAAGGAAGTTCCAGATTTTCCCAGACTTTGGCACAAAAAACAAAGAAAGAGGGGGGAAAGCTGGAAGAAGATGTGAATGATTATGTGAGTGAGAAACAGCCTGTGTGAATGCTGCAGAGCAGTCACAGACTGTTAAGCCCCAAAGCTTTTTACAAGAGGAGCCAAATCATCAATCGAAGAGCCTCGCACAGAAAAACCCGCTGAGAAGAGAATAAAAGGAGCTACAGGCAGTTTTCAGCTCTGAATTTACAGCCAGGAGCAAACTGAGTTTCCATACTGTAAGTCAATACTGAAGCTTTCTGCTTCCAAAATCGATGAATTCCCCCAGCTTTAAAAGACTTAAATAGATTGGATGAATTAAAATATTTTTGAGCTTTTATTAGCCGAGCAAACAATAAACTGTCAGGGATCAGCGGAAAAGCAAGAAACGTCCAGGTTCAAATCTTTCTGCATGGAGTTTGGATATTCCACATGTGCATGCGTGGGTTCTCTCAGGGTACTCCAGCTTCCTCCCACAGTCCAAAACATGGCTCTTGTGTTAAGTGGTCATCTGGTCTACAGGTAGGGGTGTGTGTGCGTGTTGGTCCTCTGCGCTGCCCTGTGATGGGCTCTCGACTTATCCCTGGTGTACCCCGCCTCTCGCCCAATGACCACTAGAGATAGGTACCAGGTTAGATCTCCTTTAAACGTACCTTTACATAAATTGTTTATTTTATTGAAAAAAGTATCAACTGATGTTTTTTTGACGAGTAACATGAGAGAGTACGTTATGACCAAAATGATTTTAGTTCAGCACAGTATAATTAGTGCATTCCACTGGAGTTTCTTTTTTTTTTTTTTTTTTAAATAAAGACAATACCTCTGCCGTCTTTCTTACCTTCGCTGGAATGCGTGCTGTTAGGAGGTAGGCTCGGTGAGTCGCAAGAGCCTAAGAGAGAAGAGAGGGATTAATGAGTGCGTAGCAGGAGATGTATATAATTAGCAGCTGTAAATACACTCTGCGAAACAAGAACAAGAAAATCACAAGGAACACAGAGGAATGTCCTGCTGACTCAGAGAGCAGCAGACACGCAACTCCAACATTCCCATAAAAAACACAAAACAAGGACAAACAGGCAGGATTTTAACTCAATGCATTAAACCAGTGACTTCAGAAGCTTCTTAAACTTTGTTAACCAAATAAAATCCCTTAAACACCACATATTAGAGTGATGCATTGACAGATGCATCACTCTGTCAATGCACTTTTTGGAGTATTCGCCTGCTGAAAAAAAAACTGAGAATCTGGAGCCAAGGTAAAAAAAATTAAGTACTCATCTACTGAAACATCATGACTTACACAATGAATATAAGTGATTTGTATTCATAAACAAAGGTACAGTCATAAAAAAAAATTAAACATCTTAAAGAAAGAAGGTATTTACCTCGACCTGTAACTATAAGCAATCAGAGGGAGATTTTCAGCAATTTGACAGAATACTTGTGATGGTCAGCAAACACAACTCCCAGAAAAAGTTGGAACAGCCATCTCTGTTAAATATCTGAAAATAATTTCAACAAATGACTGCGTTTGAGCATGCCACGTTGAGTAAGACACATTTAGCTTCCAGTTATCAGCAAAACACCAGCCAGAAGTAGACTTCTACTGATGCCTGAGAGAAAGAACACATGGAAGGTGGTTTTCAAAGAAAAACAAGGAAGAAAGTGTGTAAAAGAGATGAAGGGCAAAAGTATTTGAACAAATCCAGCAAAGAGAAAAGAGGCTAAGCAAAAACATAAAGCTACGACTGGATACAAGAAGTCCAGAAAGTGACATTATTTCTAAAAGATGTGAAAGAATGAAGCAGAAGTGTGTGAACTAAGGCTAAAAAAGGATGACAGCGATTTCTAGCCCTGTGCGGGTCAGCTCCACAGGCAGCGTTTGCATGTTTTGATGTGATGGAGGCAGACAGGCAGGCCTGTGTGGCCAAAGATAACCTCTTCTAAAGAGCAAGAGTCACGACTGGTTTGCTCAGCCTTTCCTCTCCGTGCACTACATCTCATTCCTGCACAGTGGACCTTACATGCTGTGTGGCTGCAAGGAGAGGGGATCTGACAGTCCAAGATGATATCTAACACCAGATTGAAATGTAAATAAGCCTGCTAAATTTTCACAAAATGAGCATGTCAGTTTGGACAATAATTAAAATTATTTTTTTTGTTTGTATTTCTTTTTTCTTTTAACAAGTGTAGTTATCTGGCAGGTCATTCACATGTTTAATGATAGATTTACTCTGATACCTTTTAGCCAGAAAAAAAATCTAATATTTACACTTTCATCTTTAGACTTTTTTAAATGCTTGGCAACTAGATTTTTAATTGAATTCAAAACAAAAAAAAAGAAAGAAATGGATGCATAATCTTCATCTCTCCTTTAATAAACTAAAATGATTTAAAATAAATGTTAATTGAAGCATTGAAGTTCTGAGTAGTTCTGTGTGCATTTGATGCACACAGAAACAAAAATCTTTTCCTTCTTGTTTTTAGGGTTTTTTTGCATATCTATTTGCTTTTGAACAATTCACTTCTTCATGGATGTTATAAACAATTATTTTGCTGTCGTTTTACAAAGCACTCATGTAAATAGAATATGATGTCGGGATATGTGAAGCTCAGCGGAAAAGCTTTTTGACAATCATTTGTCAGGTTTAGGCTGTGTTATTGAAAGGACACTGAAAATTAAGACAAATAATGTTCTTTGAGTCGTTTGTAAAAGGAGCACTAAATCTAGTAGAAAAATGCAAAAGTGTTTTAGAGATTGTTCCAATTTACACAAAAAAAGCACATAACCCTAAACTTTAACTGATCTTTACTCAACTTAAGCTGCACTAAAGCTAATTCTGCTTTCTGATGAATTTACACTTTTTTATGCATTTATTAGATAGGGAAATAAAACCAAATTCACCAACTTCAATCAGAAGCCAACTGATTGGCATATCAATATGAACCATTTATAATTATGTTTTTGGACATCAAGTCTCACAACAAGTAGACAAGTAATGTAATTTGTTGTAGGAGGTATGATCATTGCTTGAGAACATGAACAACAATAGAAGCTAACTTGTTTAAATGTTGGATTTCCTTCAGATGAATTTGCCATTACAACTCATGTTTTTCTCCAGCTTGCCAACATCCTATCATCTCCCTCAATGCATGACTGCCCCACTGCACTCTTCCAGCACAGTGCTCTCTCCATCTGCCCTTTCAAAGGGACAAAGGCATTACAGTCCATGAACCCCCCTTCTACCTCTCTACATCTCTGCTCACTATCTTAAGTGGATTTAAGCCTTGAGCCTTCCTATCCATCAGTGATTTCACGGTGACCAGCTCTGCGCCCTCAGATACACTCACACAACCAGATGGCAGCAGTACTGGAGCATGTGTACTCGGCTGAGGAGAGCATCTGCCATTACTCTCTCTCACCCGCTGTAATGCACACAATCTACCACACACTGGTGGCTTACATACAAAAGTACTGCCACCGGCTGTACAGTACCATTTGTCTTGTTGGCCTGCAGCACAGAGAACACACAAACACTGACACGGAGATGAACCGATTGCTCAGCAGGAGACTGGCATAGGCTGATTTCAACTTGACTGGCCTGATCAATTCAACATTCAAAATTTCAAAGTTTTTTTTAATTTTAAGACAGTTAGTCATCCAACTTTAAAAATTTCTGTGCTGGTAACTTTTTTTTAAGACTAAATGTTCAGCATTCAACAGAAGTTCACCCGAGTCATCTGAAGGTTTAATAGGAAAAAAAGCGACTGGGAGTTTGATTCTTCCTGAGGCAGAATTATTTAGGATGTTGTCTTAGAATAAGAGCTGAAAACATACAGCCATGACCTTAATTCACAGATCCACTGCCGACAGGCTTTTTATTGCATAACTGTTGTCAGAATGTCCTACACGTGCAGGCTGGCGTATCTGACATTAATGAGTTGTGATGTCTCAGCTATAAACATAAACTGTCATCACAGCATGACAGAAGTGACTACTTCTAGTGCCAAGCAGAAAAGGAGGGAACCCTCACAAAGGAGGCCATAATTAAATAAAAGGGACCCAAAGGAGCAGAACAAGTGAAATTATTAAACAGATGACCCAAAATGGAGTCACTATTGAAAATAAATTAGAGTTGAGCAGATCTGTTAAACCGAAGGGTTTAAAAGTTTTATCTTTCTAAAACCTATCGCACCATATTTGAAAAATAACATCAAGTGGTAAAAATGTCTGTTTTTAATTTATATAGATATTTAAAGGTAAGAATTTTCATCTTGTAACATGAAATAACTAAAGAAAAAGAAATGCTCAGTTTTCTTTATTTGTGCATTTCACAACCGTGTCCCATATCTTAAATTAAATGCCATCTAGGACAGCAGCAGGTAAAGACATAAAGTCCAAACAGAAAAAAAACCAACAACAAATGACAAAGTGGAAACGGAGATGAGTTTTCTCCTTTAAGTTTTTTTTTTATGTCCCTTGGGTAAAATAAATGACTTACCAAAAATGACTTTCATAGTATGTAAAGGGAAGTTACATGCTAATGGGGAGTAGAGGGAAGGGTGTGAACAGCACATACATGAGGGTGGCTGACAGTTAAGAACTTTCTCCTTGCTGTGATTGGTTGTTTATGATCGGCAGGCGTGCATTTCTCCACATGGGTACATTACCACAGTTTTTTTTTTTTTTTCACAAGTTTTAACAAATGTGTAAAAAGAAAAAAAGAAGAAGAAAAAAGAAACATTATTTCTAAAAGTTACATATTGCAGCTTTCTAACATTTTTTAAACACTGTTTTACAAATAAACTTGGTGGAGTTCAATTATCTTTACTTTGTAAGAGTTCTGTGGAAATCTTAAAGAAGCCACTTACATCTGAATGAATGAGGTAAACAATTAAATTCTTGCAGGTTGTTACTGTGAGTCCAGGCCTGTGAGCAGATAAAGCAAGACTCTATACTCTACAGGCCAAAGACATTCTGCAGCATCCTCTGCTATTACAGCTCATTATTCATGAGATCTACATTAAGCTAATCTCACTGGGATAGTTAGAGTCAGCAATGAGTAATAGATGCAAAATATGCGATATCATTAAACACAACAAGAAGGGGACATTTTAGGTAATCCTTAGCCATTAGAAAGAACAGCCAGTTACATGTTTTTTTGGAAGAATTGGTTTTAAATACAGTAAGTAGCTATTAATATTACCTGATTCAAGATCAATAGGTTAAACACTATTGATAAGTCACATGGGAAAGAAGAGTACTCCTCTAAAGACTAGAAATTTGTAATTAGTATTAAAAGTTTATAAAGTAAGATGTGAGATGAAAACATTAAATGGGCCTTTATTAAAGACCCTTTATACCTGCATGTGTTGGACAAGCCGATATCAATCTTAATAAGCAAATAATAATTGATGATTGAGTTAAGTGAATCACAGAATACAACACTGCTGTAAAAAACGTAATACGGATTAAGAAATCATGAATTTAAGTCACAGTCATGTTTCCTGTCACATTAGACACAAGTGCTACTTTATCTTTTACAAACAATATTTACAAAAGCCAACAAGTAGAGTTAAAAAAGACAATTTATCAAAATTTGATTTAACCCCAAAATTTGATTTAAATTGTTTTTTTATATATTGTTAATTCACTTTATGAATCAATACTTTTTAGGTACTTAGAATATATTCACTTCAAAACATAGAACTAAAAAAATTATAATAATAATAAAAAGTGGGAAAAAAAATTGAATTTAAGAAAAATCAAATAATTTAGAAAAAAGTGTAACAGATTTATATGTCCTAAGAGCCATAGAAATGGTTCCTGTGTTGACCTGAAACTAAACAAACTGCAGGACAATAAATAAATCAATCAGTCGATCAATAAATAAATAAAAGAGTTAAGGATAAGCAGTGAAAATCACTTGTTTCACATTACTTGTCCACAACAAAGCATTGTCAAGCTGTTGACAATGCAGGTGAGCGTCCTGTGCTAAGGTCTGCAGAGTCCCACTACACCAAAATTACAGATCAAACTATACAGGTAGTGATGGCACTACATGTTCAAAGTCTATGTTTATATTTAATACTTCTCCATAAAAGCAAAATCTTAATGCAGACTCTATAGGACTCTCTATATTTAATAAAATGCATTACCACCAGTAAGGATAGACACCTACAAGACAAAGCAATGAACAAAAATGCTTAAAATGCAATTTTTCCTAGTGAAGCATTCTCAGACTCCCCAGATACTAATCAGGCAGGCAGCAGGAGACCACTTTTCCACATTATATTATCCGCTGGGCACATCCTTCTCATAAGCTGTACTGGCAGCCTCAGTAACAAAAAAAAAAAAAGACATCAATTTTCTTTTATCACTGCCCTGCTCATCATTATGTGTTTAGTGCTGGAGAGGGAAGCTCGGAGAAGAACAAAGGCAGCCAACAGTGGTGCTTCCTGAACCGATTTGATTGGCTGGTTTCATCAGACCACAGCTGCAGTGAGCTGAGGCATGTGGTGTCTGACTGTATAACATTTAATGCTTTATTTTATTGCTGTTTTTGGTCTCTGCTTCTGGTCTTGCTTATAGAAAAATTGCCAGTGTATATGTGTTGCTTTATGAATAACAGAAATAATGTCAATTTTGGATGCTAAGAATACAAGGCAGCAATTCGGAGACAATAAAATCCCATGTAGCAGAAAAAAAAAAAGAAAAGAGAAAGAAAAATCTGCTGCATATCTATATCCTCTGCTGAAACCAACCTGGGACTAAACAAACAAGCAAACTGGCTGGATGAAGGATTATTTGGATTTTCAGATTAGGATTATATTCAAGGTTCCAGGTCCAGGATACAGATATTAAACAGACACATTTGTGTTTTTACAATGAATAATGTTGGGAATGAGACAGCTTGTTCTTTGTTGAGACATTTCTGCCTGTTTAGTTTGAAGAAAAATCCTGCTCATTCATCAGTATTCCAGCTACAGACAATGAGGAGGACATGGGTTTGGGCTCTGTGTGTGCAGCAACGTGATTCTGACTCTTGGCTTCTGGGTAAATAAGCAATCACTGCAGACCACAGGGATAAACAAGACAGGCAGGAAAAGCTGAGGTACAAATAACAGTACGAGAGGAGTCCATGCTACATCTCACTTGAAAAAGTAAAAGTGGAAGATGTACTGGAGTACTACTGTATCACTGATACAGACATGTGTATATGACAAAAATAAGAAAATAAATAAATAAATGAGACAAAAGACAGAGCAATGTGGGGATGAGGGAGGAGGAGTCAATCTTGTTTGATGTTGGCAGGACCCATGCTTTTCCTCTGAGATGGCATCAGTGAACACTAATAAGACACACAGATAAACACAGATCCCTGGTGCTGAACCCCTGTTCAGTCACCACATGATCCAACTACAGGATAATATATGCTCAAAAAAGATTAGAGTTGTATTATTAAAGCTGAATTGTTAAAGATCCATTATTAATATCTGCAGTTTATAGGTGTCTATAAGTTACTAAATGGGAGCATATCATTTTGGGAATATTTTAAAGCGAAGATGCATATATACCCACCCCCCCCGCTCCCCCTCTCAAGAACTGCACAACCAGTGATCTTAAGAAACAAAATCGAAAGTAAACAGCTGGTTTAATGACTGTAGGAAAAATCAGAATTGCAAAAGTTATTGTAATTTGTTGCTATGTCTTGCAGAAAAAAGTCTACATTACCCAAAAGATATAGAATGAGTGCCATTTTTACATTGTTGGATGTTCTCCTGATCTCTGCACCCATCATTTGGGTGCAGAGATCCCACACTGACCATCCTGTTTAAACTGGATTTAGGAAACACTGTGCTCTGAGTGAATATACTTATTTCAACAAGAATTTTGAAGCATTTTTATCCAGGCAAACAGTATTTTTCCTTGAGCAATACAACCTACACAGAGGAAGCCTTCCTGCTACAAGCAATTAGCTTTGAATATAATGCTGATGATCCATTTGCTGTGATGGATGCTAATGTGAACCAGAGCATGAAAAATGCATCATGGTTGTAATTAGCATGTTTGATTGGTTTCCATTACTATTTGGGTGTCAATCTGTTTTGGTATAGTGGCAGAGGATGTCTTTGTTTAGCAATTGACGACACAAAGGATAACATGAATAGTTGTACATTAATCTGTAAAAAAAAGTGTTTATGTACATATGTAGAAAGATACCAACAGGATGTGAGCCTGGCTGTAAGCTACACACCAAAAGTTTTGCTGTGAACTAACTGAGAAGTAGCTGCACGTGTTCAAATTTCTATAACAAACTTTGAAAACAAAGACAATACGGATGATTTGACTCTCCGCTGGCCTGAGCTGGTGGTAAAATTCATCTTCTATAAAGCGAAACTTGAAATCCAACCAGTCAAGGATAATGTAACTGGGAAGCAAAATAAACTACAAATAATTTTCTTTCCTGAATCTGTTATTTCAAATATAAAACATATATTTAGATTTATTGCTTTGTGAATATCTAATATACTGTTAAATAGTCATCATTTCAATTGTGACTTCTTCTGTGACCTACAAACCTAATTCAATGACACCAAGTGAGAACCTTCTGACCCACTGCAAAATTAGAATACATTTACTATAATGCTACATCATGAAAAGGCACTATTTAAAATATTACGCTATAACAGAGGTCATCAAATAGCTAATTTGGTCCCTTTGGCTGAGAGTGGAAACTTGATTTACTAGAAATCAATAATGTAAAGTTATTAAAACAAAATCATTCAGGTCAATGACAGGGTTAAATTCATTACCAAGACTGCGTGAGTGACAACGACCCTGACCTTTGAGATAATCAGGATGGGATTTAGAGACATACAGACAAGTTAATTATTTTTTTATTTTTTCAGGGAAGCTTAACTGTACATAGTCAATTAGGAAATTATTTTTTAGACGATCTTTTCTAGAGAAGAATTTTTCATAATTTCTCCACTTCACACATAAATGTAAAACAGTGGGTTGCAAAGTGGGGGTAAATTACCAGTATCAAAGTATACTAATGCTTCAAAAGATTACAGTCTCAGTATTACTATGATTTTCTGTCCTGCTTTTCTATTTTATAAATGAGTTAATTTTTAAATGCTCCAACATACAAGACCAATTTGAGACAAAAAAAATATTGATTTAAACTGTATATTATAAAATACTACCAATTCCTTTGTGATTATGTTGAAAAAACAAAATGCTATTTATTGCAGATAAAAAAAGAGCCACATTAGCTCTTCCATAAAGGACAAAACAAGATTATTGGTTCTTATAAATGCAACAAGTAACCGTCATAAAACAAAGACACTGGCCATTTATATTTTTCCTGTTCCTCCAAATAGTTTGGCTAGGGAAAAGGAAAAGATGACAAGATTTCAGACTGTGTGTTTTTAGATTATCACCACATTTGATTTATTCCCAAACAAGTCATACTCTAAAGTTACACTTCATGATTATTCTCATCTCAACATCATCCCCCTTGCATGCCATGATTCCTCTACAGACTATTTTGATGTTTCTTTTAGCTCCGTCTCCATTCATCTACTTCCCCACAGTGTGTTTGATGGACTGATGTTATTATCACCTTGCCCTTCATTCCTTAATCTTTAAAGGAGAGTGACTACCGTATCCATCAGGATTGAGTGGGCTTAAGAAACGCCTCAGGTACTGTGGTGCTCCACTACCAGGCAAAGAAAGTTGGGCCTCTCAATGTTTGAAATAGGAAAATTGACTTAGGAAAAAATCAATACTTTTACAACTGTGTGTGCAGCTTTATTGTAAATTGATATGGTTGAATAAGAGATACATTTGCTGAAGTTGGAGATACAGCAAGTAATTGGCTGCTGACCTGAGTCAGCTAATTTTCCAGCTGACCTCTTGGTCAGAAGTTTACAGCTCTTTTTGTTAATCAGTGAACGCACCATACAGGTGGGTTGCTGTAAAGTGTGGAAGTTGTCACTGTGGGAAGACGACCTAATGTTAGCCATTTTCAGTGTTACCGAGGTGTTTAAAAAAGGATTACTTGATGATGAAATCAGAAGATATACAGATACACATTTAGGTGGTTTCTTCAAACTAAAACTGACATAATTTACCATTATTGTTAGTGGATGAATCGCAACACAATAAAGAGTCTCAACAATCAATACATTGTTTCTATTCATTTAAAACTGCATCTTTTATCTTTTGTAATAGGGAAATAAAATACCCAATTACCAAATATGTTATTCTATTTTCTTTGTTATTATGCAATTTAACTCATTTATAATTGTTGTGATGTTGTTAAGGTCCTTTTTTAAAAAGGACATTTGGTTACCTTTATGAGAAAGGAAAAACAAAATGACCCGTCCAAAGCTTTGCTGCATCCTGTTTGTAGACGCCTGAGAAACTCTTAAAACTACCATTTGATCACAACCTCTGATCTCCAGACCATCTGTAAATAAAATGCTCTTTCATCACGTCTCGTTACCCCAACGACGAGTTTGTTTTCTCTCCAAACGGCTTCCTCCAAAATTGCCCCTTCAAACTCGGCTTCTCTGCAACAACAAACAGGGGTTTATTTGTCCAGTTCAGTCAAGCAGAGCACTGATACGAACCCCTGCTCTGCGTCAGGATGAAATACCACAGCCGCTCCACTGGCATTCCTCACTTCCAAGTCCCCACTCCCACTCCACTACATATTTTTTGTCTGAGAGTGTGCATGGACTACTATGGCCTTTGTGTCCTGCTCCCACGTGATGAAGCTCTGATGCCCATTTTAACTTAAGTTAAAACCAAAAGCTAAGACGGACAACATTAGGGGATGGAAGAAAAACTGCCACAATACCAGGGATTTTAGGCATCAAAATGTATCGTTTGAAAATAAAATTAAGAATAAATCATTATTGACTTATCAATGTGAGTTAAAAAAATAATTATAAACCCCCCTTAAAAGGTGGGACATTCATTTTTTTATTGAGATCTGCGTAAGCATGAGCTGGATAACCAGCATCAAGGTCTTAGAGCTGAATATACTTTTTATCAGTGCATTCCTGTTGGCTAAGAATTATTTCAATGAGGTCTAGAGAACTTGCTGTAGTGACCAGAGGTTTTTTTTTTCCAACTATATAAAGCACACAGTGCTATTTGCTGCATACTTGCAGTCATCTGGTTGCTGGAATGTTCCTACAATTTTCCTTTGCTCACACGAAACATAAAACCAGCAGTTAGGAAGGTCTTCCTGCATCAACAAATGCAGACAGATGGTTAGAAAGGCTATAAATATGGTAAATTTAATGGCTTGTATACCTTAAAAAGAAAACATTTCTGTTATAATGCAGCCATACTAAGAAACGGTGGTTTCAAAAGTACAATATTAGCAGATAACAAGGTGATGTCAATTCCTTTCTGTGGGTGTTTGAGTGTTGTTTCAGCACCACTCAAACTTACAACAGAACTGTTCAACTACTAGATTTTTGGAAAAATAAAATGTGGTAGTGGTGTCTTTTGCAGAAAGTGAGCAGAGAGAGAAAGGGGATAAATATGCAAGCAAAGCTCCCAAGGTCATTTTAGCACTACAACAACCACCTGAAGCGGAAACACAAAGTGAGTCAAGCAGCTAAAAATATATTGAATATATTTAGCCAGAGTTTAAATAAATAAATATGATGCACCAGAAGCAGCGTTACAATCCAAGAAAAGTTGTTTTGCCGAAATAACGCAATGATAATTTTTTTTTTTTTGTATTTTACAGTATATTACACTTTAAATTAAATTCAGTATTTTGTATGCAAGAGATTGTTGAAGGGCAATAAAACATGATGACTTAATTATTTTTATTTTTATAAGGTATTTATATATATTGTATATATGAATAAATATTTTTTCATTTACTTAAGAAGAAGTTTCAACATAAAGCTACCAGGGAAAATGTCATATTTTAAAGCTGTTCTTCTAGTTCATGCATTGTTTGTCCAAACTACATGAGTAATTATTTAAACAATTGATTTCAAAAGAGACCAATATTAACCATGATCATAATTTATTTTCCATAATTGGGCAGCTCCATCTTGGATCACAAAATACACATCTTAGACCAGGTTTAAGCTCCTCACTGCCTGTTATCTGAAGGCCTTCTGAGGAAACTTGATCAGCTCTGGTGTTTCTCACCTCAGTCTTTTTCCCACATCATTTAGCAAAGAGGGTGTGAGAAAATAAGGCTAATTACATTCACCTCTCTCTGTTGTTGGTCCCTATAGACGTCTTCCAAAGAGTAATATTTAGGTTTCCTAAAACATTCAGTAATGTTTGGAATAGCATGATGATGGTAAAGATATGTCTGAAGCAGACCCTGGCTGTGTGGGTTTAATCTCTATGAGGCTCCAAAGTTTTCCTTCTTTTTCCAAACAGTTTATTCTATATATGCAATAAAACTAAAATTTCCCTTCACCACTGTGACTTGCATACCTAAAAGGTTTCTATCATGTTGACAGGCACAAGCACATTACAGTAAGTCTCAACAGCAACAAAAAGCTTTCTGACTCAGTCGTCAAGTTTATAGACGCTGTCGAAACACAAATTTACTAAAGGAGCTGCTGACTCCTAAGCGTCATCATCTTATTATCCCTGTGCCTCTCAGATGGAGCCAATATGCATTTTTAATCACCAACCAAGGATCAATTATTCAGCAGTTGGTGGATGTATATATCATTACCAAAAAGGTACTAATTGAAGCAGTCATTTTCATCTGCTTTGAGCACATTGAGGGCTGATGTTTAAACACAGAGCTGTGTCTATAAAAGTATTATTTACATATTCCTCTGTGTAAATGCAACACCCTATTGCCAACCATACATTCACAATTACACACAAAATCATCACTTATTTGGTAACTATGTGTTTGAAAAGCGGCATGAAGAAGTTGAACTTATTTAATGATTCCCCTTTTCCATCCTGTAGATGATGACATGAATAATCTTCCCATTTTCTGTTCTCCTTCTAAACCAGAATTCCTAATCCAGATGTAAATAATACATGTGCCTACACACACACGCATACATACATAATACATATACGTAAAGACATACCTATAAATACACAGACAAACCTACACACGCGTGCTCAACCAATCCACAGTCCTTTATTACCAGTCCAAATCCATCACCCCTGTTCATCCCTATACTTTTTAACAAGAACCATTTTGAGGCTTTTCTTAAACAACCTCACTATTGACAACCCAGACATCATGTACCTTTCACAAATCAACAAATTTTCTACAACATTTTAACATCAGTCTGTGGTAATTTCAGTCTGCAAGAAAGCAAGAGACAGCAATGCTTTCAGAAGATAACAGCAAGGCTAAGCTGAGTATAGGCTCAACTAATTTTTATTTTTTTGGCATTTTTAGCTTTCAACCTGTCTCAAGGTACTTTGAAATGTTTGCTGCCAATTTGGGAGGTAAGAATCTTGGTAGTTCTAGAAAAGATGAAGTTTGTATTGTCAAAACAAAGCTATATATTTTATGAAAAGCAGTATAACATTTTACAACATTAAAGGTTTTACAAGCGATGATGAAGGACTTTAACAGAAGTAAAATTTGACTCACCAAAACTCTGTTCTCCGTCTTGTCTCCTTTGATTTCCAGTTTGACTCTTTTCCTCAGTGACAACTTCACCTTCCTCCCCACTGCATCCCTCACACTCTCTACATATGTGACAAGAAAGAAAATGAGAAGAGAGTGAAACTTATGAGGAAAATCTGTCAAATCGAGTAGAGGAGAAGATAGGAAAGGAGATATTTAGCTCCGCTTACTTTGCCCAACACAGCTCAAGGTTCTATTGCCACTGGGGGGGAAAATTCCCCATTTTTGATAATTAGAAAAACTAGATGTTCAATGAAGAATTTATCAAATCCGATTGTAATTGACTACGGGACAGCAGGTTTTTAGTAGTTCTCATTTCATTTCCCAGTCCTGTGTGGGAATATTTTTGTGGAGCTGTCAGTGAATGAGATGTGAAAAGTCACATCAATACAAACATGTTTTTTTTTTCTTAAAAACTAATATATTTTAGAAATAGCCTTACATTTCTACCAACAGAATTCTGATATGTTGTACCCCTAATTTACAAGCATTCTCATACAAGATGAATGCTTAACTAGTTTGCAACTTTTTTATGCCGTGTTTAAATGGCATTGAAAAGCTGATTCAGGTCAGGTGTAAAACATAAAGACTTGTACTATTTGCTTTTCATTTTTGAAAATCTTCAAAAATGAAGCTTCATTTTGAAAAGCTTCATTGTTGAAGCTTTGAATCTTTTCAGAGAGAAAATCTGGAACATGGAGACCATAAGGTTGGGAAGGTTTGAAAGAAGTAAAAAAGAAAAAAAAAGTCTTTACAATATGGAATGATATGGAAAGTTGAAGAAATTCATAACACCATTTCCAGGTCTACCCATTCAAGAAAGTTCATCCTGAAAGTTGACTTATAAAGGCTAAATTCAGTCTCCAGAATCCTAAAAGTAATAGCATTACAAGACCTATATCAAGGTCTTCCTAGATAAAACATATATGCCTTTGCAAACAGAAAGACAATGGATATTAAAATTTCCAAGACAAGTGTGCAGGGAGGGACTTTTTGCTTTCCATACACGCGTGCAAAATTGTGTATGGTCACCAGAAAACAGACCGGAAATAGTAAATGGCCTGTACTTGTGGTACTTCACCATCAGTGAAGAGGAACACTTTACTTTTAAGGATAAGGTTAACTTTAGAGAAAGAGATGCTAAGGCCCATTGAGTGTGATGTAGATAAAGAATGAGAAATGTCTTGGCATAAACAACATTGTCATTGCAAATTTGGTCACTTTGAAATTTCTTAAAAAATAATTTAAACATCATGACAGTTTAGTTTAGTGGATTTATTAGCCCTCATATACCTGGAACTCCCTATGTGACTCACACCTATTTGTTTTTTTAATAAAGAAATAAAGAAATTAGATGCAAACAAAAAGAGACGAGACATGGTTTTCTGTTCAAATTCATTGTTCACACCCAGTAGGACAGTCATCAGCCAGACAACTGGTTTAAAACGTTTAACTGGGTCAACCAACTCTTCACACTATGCATTCACTTCACACACGCATTACAGCTGACTTCCAACAGTCTGTGCACGTGTCTGACACAGGCAGGGTTTCTGGGAGCGTACATCTGTATTGGCATGCACACATCCCCGCCTCCAGGCTTCCACCTACCATCATCAGATCAAAGCAACACTAATAATTAGGTAGAAGGCAAGAATGGTTCATCTGCCAGCCTGAAGCTTTCAAAAATAAACATCACCAAATGTGCATCCTAATCCTCAGCAGAATTGCCACTGCACAAGCACAAAGTAAAACACATGGAGGTGAGGGGGATTTTTTATGTTTTATCCAAATATTAGGCCTTTCTGAGTTCACGAGTCTGGCCATCTTGGGATCACATGCAGAAGGTGTCAAATGTGGTTGTTCTGTCAATTAATTAACTTCAAAACAAAATCTTAATGAAATATGACACCAAGGTCACTTGTAGAGTCTGGATAAACTGTTCAGACACAAATAAATGTTCTTTGAGTCATCCAGAGGACCGTTATTCTGCTGCAAAACTTAAATGAACTTCATGACTTTCTGGTAAAGAGCAAAATTCATTGTGCTCTCAATTACAACACGTAGCTCAAGTCCTGAAACAACAAAGCAGTTCCAGGCCATCACACAGCCACCACCATGTTTGAATGTCAGTATGACTTTCTTTCTGAAATGCTGCGTTAGTTTTCTGCTCGTTGTCACTGGTGACACATTACCCACAATTGGTTAAATTTTGTACTGTCATTTCACAGAATATTTTCACAATAGTCTTTGGTATAATCAAGAAAGTTTTGAAAATAGTGTGACAGGTGTCCGTTATGCCCACCTTCTCCTTCTTAATCCTGAATCAAGAACACTGACATAAAATGAAGCAAGTGAGGGTATAAGTGCTTTAAATTTTGCTGTGGATTTGTCTGTCATCACCTGGTTGACTCACAACATGGTGGTCTATTTTTTTAGATTGTTAGCCCTACTTTATGTTGTCAGGCATCTTCTGTGTAAGTGGTTTCTAAAGTCTATATGCTCGTCTTTGGACATGGTTGTGAGTTGTGAAATTGAACCAAAAAACGGTAATGAAAGGATTTCACAAGGAGAGAGGTGACTATACCTTAATAAAGAGACAGGTTGAATTGAAAAACAAGAAATCTGTATTCTGACATATATAAACTTTGCTTGATCATTGCTATTCTTCACATCAATCTTACAGAAACTTGTCTCCATAAGTGCATATATACCCTTTGAAGCAGCCCATGCAAGAAAAACCTCATACTGAGATCAAATTGATTCTTCACTGCTGAGATGATACAAAAGTGTCCCGATTATCTCTGTTAGATACAGCGTGACGCTACAAATTGCATAAAATTTGTTTCGTACATCTAATCAGCTCTGACAATTTCTTCTCTATAAAAAATGGAGTCCCAGAGACATGAAAATGTGTTTATTCTGAAAGCTTTAAGATAAAAGTTAGTAGGCCTATGAACTAGTTATGAAAGATGTGTAAGAGGATATAGAAAGTTCTGGTGTAACTTAGCTGAAATCATCAATTTAGTTCAGTCAATGGATCGTGAAGAATTTTCTTCTTTGGGATGCATGAAGGATAATGCATGACGTTAAATCACATGCAGCATGGCTGTAAACAATGACTGGGTCTAGTTCTCCAGACAACACCTCATGACTTGAGAGTCATGACTTGCTAGATTTCCTACGGAACAAGTAAAGAATGGGGTCAATAAATCAACAAGAGCTTCAAGAAATTCCAATGACAAAAGTCAAAGTTGCAAATATTAGGTGCAAAGAAGTTGATTACTTCAAATGTTTGATGAATTTGTATAAAATGTAACTAAAACTATTTCCATAGAAAAAAAATATCACAGCCACCAATTGAGCCAATCTACACTCACCTCTCTTTTTATTACGTACACCTCTTCCATTGCCAATCACATGGCAGACACTGGATGAATGGCACCCTTCTGTAGTAAAAACAACCAGCAGAGAAGTATAGCTTCCCTTTGTGTCAAAAATGTAAAGTTCCTCTGCTTTGTTTTTCCCTTGACTCCATGCAATTGTGATATTATTGCAAAGAAGCTGATTTTCTTCACTTTTCTCTTTCCTTTATCTCGTGAGTTCTTTGCAGCTTTAATATTTCAATTTCTAACGTCTATGAGAGGTTTGGTCATCAGGGGCAACGATAGACCATTAAACCATTTTTCTTTTTTGCATGCAGATTTTTGCTACATTTTACTTAAATTACAATTGTGCCACCGCACTCTGAAACTGATGACATTGATGACGATTGTCATTTTAATATAATGTGCGGTTGTAGTTTCTGTCTTAGTCAAGAGGGAAACCTGAGGAGAAGACTACGTCCTTGGATTCTCAATGCTCAGATTTAAAGATCATTCTGAATTCTTCTTTTGTCTTTGGTCCTTCTTTCTGCAGGGTTTAAAACAACATTTATCATGGCAGTTGTTGCATAACTTTGGCTCTGCTGTCAGTTTGGGGGAGTGAATAGACTAAAACCAAAAGAACAGATAGCAGTGAGAAAGAAAGAAATCTTAATGATATTCTACACCTCTTAAGGGTTTTCACGACTATGAAATAGGCCAAAAGCATCTTGGGCTTGTAAGAAATGAACTCTGAGAAACAGCTCAATATTACACCGAGGTGTCAGACACTGAATTACTCTCCCAAACAAAGAAACCTTGATCTACAGCCAAAGAGCTGCAGGATTCTGAGGTTATAATAAAGACAAATAAGTGAAGAAGCACAAGAAAGCAGAAATAATGAGGCTGCTATGAATGCTAAAACTCCAGGACAGACATGGAAGATTGGCCCAGACTTTCTATATTAGGAAAATGATCCTGTGAGTAATGAGCACAGCCCAGACAGACAGACAGACCACTCACATCTAAACTATTTGGCTTTTCCTCCTAATATAGTCCACATTATGAGCGTGTGCTTTCTGTGGCAAAGCTCCATGGATAAACAGCTTCACATGATAAACTGCATATATTTAGAAGGATAATGGTTTGCAAACCCTACAATAATAAAAAGGAAACAGTTGTCAGTGGAGGAAAAATGTTGCATATTTAAGAAGATAATTTTAAAGAACTTTAAAGAACATAATGAATAGCCACTCACTCTAAACCCATATGGAGCGAATGATCAGAGTGGGATAAAGCAGCAGGATCAGTGATTGTTTGCAGGAGGGACACATGGTTACAAATCACTGTCTGTTCTTACCCAGAAGCTCTTTAGGAACATCAGACGATTCTTCGCTCATTTTTTCTGGAGAGAAATATTCCCAAACAGCGCCGAGAACTGAGTCAACACATGGAGAAGCCCTTAATTTGGAGGGGAATAATGAGGAGAGGGGAAGAGAAGTGTCAGGTGGCGGTAGTGCGGTTCTCCCGGTTACATGCTCCTCTCCTCCGCTCCTGTCCGGACAATGTATCCGCGTTTTGGGGGACGCATCTCCTCTCGGTTAGTAAAATTCCCTCCGTCCCGAGGTCTTATAATAAGAACAAAGGCAGAAAAAAAACAAAACTAAATGAGGTATTGTTTAAATCAAACCAAAGCCCGGAGCCTCGGGTACATGAAAGGACCACTGTTCTGAAACATCTTTTAGTCAGTGGCCCTATCGGAAAGCCGTCGGTATTACAGTGCAAACCAGTAGTGTTGAACGGAGCCCCTCCCCGCTCGGTGATGCCACAGACGGGAACCGATGCGATGCTGGGGCGTCATGGCGTGGCAGAAGGGGGCGTCGAAGATGGTGGTGACAGACTGTTATTAATGAGAATCTACATAGGTGGATTCTGTGAAACAGTGACTTCTAGCGGTTATGTAAGCTTACTGACCCCGAGACAGTAAATCCGTAAAATATTATTTAGGGATTTATTGCATATTCCGAAAGTAAACAAACATAGGGTTCTGTACGACGGCTAATCCCAGCCATTGTAGATTAAAAAGGAGTAGGCTACATTTCCACCAAAAGAAAAAAATCTCTGAAATTTTGAGATTAATCTCAGAAATGTTCTAAAAATTTCTTGCAAAGTCAAAAAATGTCATAGAAAAAACTCAGTTGTCCAGGTGTTGAGGACGCAGATCAGTCCCAAATCCTCACACTGTGACCCCCATGTTTTGACTGCATGATGGCCTGTTGCTCGTTGGTTGTGTTGTTAGTTTTAGGTCAGATATAACACACCACGCACCTTCCAAAACATAAAAAAAAAAAATACAACTTTTATCTCACATGTCACAATTAGGCTGACAAATTTGTTTAGATCAAAACATGTTGTGCCTGGATTGATGACAGACAAAGTTGTAGAGTCTTATTGACATGAATAACATTTGTGATATTTTATCATCTCCATTACTCTAGTTTAGGTAAATCATTTTGAGTAGGAATTATTATGTGGATAAAATGTAGACTTTCACAAACACTGGATGGCTTTCTGATTTTGGGAGGCATGTAAGAGTAGGAAATTGGACTGGAGCAGAAATCATGCCTCCCAAAATCCTGCTGAAAAAAGAAAAAAAATATGATACCTTCGTTTAAATTGTTGATTTTCCTTGATCAAACCAATTCTGGCAATCAACTTTCACAATGATTGGTGAATGATGAAAATATCAAATTCTCGAAGCATATGCGTCGGTACCCGTAGAGAAGTGAAAGAGCGCCACCTTGTGTCCACGTATTACAATTACATATGAAGACCTAAGCTGAGTTGGTGAAAACAACGTAAACTTCATTTTGTCATTTTGGTGCTTTACCTGGATTAAATTATACTTCAGTATTTTTTTTTTATGCTACCACTGGATATATGAACTCTAGCAATCCTGTGTAAGACTTAGCAGGGATGGATGGATGGATGATGGATGGATGGATGGATGGATGGATGGATGGATGGATGGATGGATGGATGGATGGATGGATGGATGGATGGATG
>CAEGAG010003368.1:0-14172 GCA_903067065.1 Brachyrhaphis terrabensis | reverse complement strand
TATATTTATTTTTTTAAGTAATTGTTGAAACCGTCACTATAATGTGACAGTATGGAGTGAGACAGAAAATCTGTGAAATAAAAAAGTCAAACTCCTCTGCCTATTCCCAGAGCTAGCTAGAAACAACCAATGGCAACACTTTATTTAAAAGGGTGTGCATAAGACTGACATTACAACGGTCATGACCATGAAGGAGTCTTCATGAATGTTTACAACTGTTGTCATAAAGTGTCCTTTGTTAGACAATGACACTTTTAATGCAAAGTTGCATTAAAAGTCTGTTAAAAGTGTCAACTTTTCATTATTCGGTCAATAATGACCCTTTTAATGCAAAGTTTTATAAGAATTTGCATTAAAAGGTCAGTTAAAACAGTCATTATTTACCAAATGAGACGTCATGACAACATGCATGAAGACTTCTTCATGTTCATGACAGGTCTTATGTCATGTTTATGTATTCAAGTCAGTCTTATGCACAACCCCTTCAAATAAAGTGTTACCTGACCAATCAGAGGTAGGAGGCGGGTCTTAGCACTGTCAATCACATTTTTTATTATGTTTTTGGCTGTTTTCAAAACTTTTAGTTGAATAAATTGCGACATCTGCCTTGAAGTTTTTGAAATTGATTGTTAAGGATTCTTCAAGTAGTTAGCCGTTTACATTCACGCTTTTGTTTTGAAGTGGGTGAAGAATCTCGCATTGTCACGTTCTCTTCCTCCCAGTCCCCAGTAACTTTATTTAGAAAGAGAAACATACAGGAACAAAATAAAACAGACAGTACAGAACAACATACACAGGGATATTGACAATTTTCAAGGTATCCTTTTTGCTCCACATAAAGACTATTTATTTGAGGTTGTAGCTTGACAAGATGTGAAAAGGTTAGATGGGGCATGAGTTGTATAGCAAAGGGACTGTATTTATGGCTGTGGGCCTTTTTTTTTTTTTTTTTCTCCATACAGCATGGCTTTCCGCCACACCTGCCCTGTTTGAAGGGATGCCGCCTCAGCTGTGGAGGTGGCGGTGCTGAATATGCAGAGCGGCAGATACAGAGGTAAAGCACACCTCTGTATCTGCTTTACCTGTTAACGATCAATACATTACATTTCTCTCCCTGTGCATCGCTGAAGGCTGAGTGCCAACAGTATCAAGAGTTTAACTTAGCAGAGGAAGCTTTGTCACTCACGGCACTGGTGGGATGGATGCGAGGCCTCTCCATGGCGATGGTGATGCAGTTGAGGAAGATGATGACCAAAACGACGTGGTCAAACATCTTGTGGGTGATGATCTTGTTGCACAAGACTCTGAACCTTGGGGAAACAAAAAAAAAACATCAATTAGACCAGAAGAGTGTATTGAGATTGAAACCCAAATGCATTGGTGCCTACCCTCTATTGTAAAGCAACTCGCATTGTGTCTTCCCCTGGTGTTAGAGTCCATACTCTAACACCAGGTAACCCCATCTTCCTAATCTGACCCAGGTTCCCCAATCAGTGTTGTACCATCATTGAGATCATTGAACCAAAACCTTTCCAACACCAATTTGCCAATTGAGACTCAACTGGCAAAGAAGTTGATTGTCCAAACAGTGTAGGAGTCAAGATCATAGAAGTATTAAACCACGATGTGAAAGTGGAGATTCTGCAGTTCAAGTATCTCGGGAACGAGATCCCGAGATACTTGAACTGCTTTACTTGGGGTAGGACCTCTTCCCCGACCCGGAGAAGGCACTTTACCCTTCTCTAGCTCAAGATCATGGCCTCGAGCTTGGAGGCACAGATCCTCATTCCAGGCTGCGAACTGCTTGGCTGCGAACTGCTCTAGGAACTGCTGGAGATCACGACACGATGAAGCCAACAGGACCACATGGTCTGCATAAAGTAGAAACGCCATCCTGAGGCCCCCAAAACGGATCCCATTTAAAGGTATTAATCAAATTTGAAAAGCTTCAGCAAAAACGTCTGCTTTTGTTCTCAGTATTAGAAATTTGTAGTAATGCTGTGTAATGTCTTGAAGGGGCAGTATTATGTAAAATCGAGTTTTTTAAGCTTTACACCGTGTTATATTATTCCATTGTCAAAAAACTAGCGTCACCTTCCAGGAGAAAGCTCCTCCTCTGAGATGCTATTTCGAAGCTTCAGGTCTTCAAGCCTCACAGAGCAGCCCTCTCCAGCGACTCCTCTAGTCTCCTTCAGACTAGCCAGCAGCAATTAGCAAACACCTGGTGGAACTGTGCATCTGCTGAGCTCATTATAGGAGCTGCTTCTCAGAGCAACACTGGTAAAAAATTTTGTTAAAGGTTTAATAGAGGAGCCATGTTGTGATGACTTCCTGAAGGTGGAGTTTCAGAAAGAGCAGGAGCTTCTTAAAGAGACAGCGCTCCAAATTCAAGACGTTAAATTACAAAGTCAAATTTCCTTTAAGCCCTATTTGATATATGCAGGATTTTATAACAACTGAAGTTAACATACTTATATAAAATTGTTCTATGTGGCTGGAAAACATAATCCTGCCCCTTTAAAACAAATCAGCAGCATATCCAGGTAATTTATCACAAGAAAAAGGCAAAAACAATGCCAGATCAGTTTTGCAGCTGTTGAAGAAAAGCACATCCAAGGTGATTATTACATGAGTTGAATGAATGAGGCATTACTTCCAGTTGATGATTTTAATTAAACTCATTTGAAGCCTGAACTCTGTCGTGAGTCATTTTTTTGAGCGATTCTGCGCACACCTTTTTCTTAATTTAGATTCATTTTTATTTCTAAATGTTAATTCCTGCTGCTCGATTGCAAGTTGTAACAAGTTAGTTTCTCAAACACAAAACTGCTAAAAAAATTTAACTAAACTTCATCCTTATCTACTTTTTGCCCTGATAGAACAGCAGCCAGCTTTACTTGGCAAGCCGTGTGGCGGTTTATTTCTTCCCAGTGTTGTAATCTAGACTGTCGTTAAACTTTATATGAGCATTTAGCAGGAGGAGGATCGAAGTGAAATTAAAATGTGGACGCGATCCCAGCAATCCAAACTGAAAATATACGTTCCTTAGATTAAACGTCTCTAAAACGTGAAATGCTCTCCTGTCCTGCAAAAGAAGATTTACTAAAACTAATTGACGACACGGCAGGTACTTTTGTGTTCAGAGAACAAGTGTAGATTTAGGTGTCGTTAGCTGTGTGTGACTTCCAACGAAGAGGCAGCCAGGCTGTAGGCTGATGGAAACAAGCTGAGAGATGCGGGGAAGCGACTGTTCTACACGATGGAGTCAGGGATTAAACCGGGAATTAAACGAGATTTGGAGGCTCATGTGGGTCTGAATGTGCAGCGGGGGCTCCGATCTGGGTTTTTGGCTTTATTTGGTAACACAGACATCATTGTGCCACCACTCACAGAGTCTCGCATGCATGCGTATGCGTGTGTGCGTGCATGTGGGTGAGTTTGTTGTCTCCCTGCGCTTTTTCATACATTATTAATATCCGCATGCCAGAGGCTTGATTATACAGAATTTATGTGTTTTTCTCAAGAGGCAGAGGAGGGAGGACACATGGCTCCATCTCTTCCTCTCAGGCTTAAAGGGCAAATATCTGGAAGTGAACTTTAGCAGGAAACGGCTCCACCTAAAAACTCTCAGACACACACACACACAGACACTGAGAGCTCATTTCATTGCTAAAGAAACAAAAACAAAAACTGTCACTGGACGCTCAAGTGAAAATAACACTTTCAGTCAGAAGTCATCCTGATAACAGGAAGCGAATGAGAAAAAGATTCTGACAGGAGTCGGAAGATTTCACCCCACCGCACCCACCCTACTGACCTTTGCAGTTTTTCCGGCATCAAAACAAACCCTCCTGAATGACAGGTGGTATAAAGGTGTTTCATAGCCATCACAGAGAGTTTTGGACTTCTCCAAATATCGTGAAGCGCATCAAAACTCAAGCGGAGAAACTGACAGAATTTAACAGAAGTTGTATTAAAAAACAAAACAAAAAACAAAAATAAAACAACAACAAACTCGAGATGTTCCAATTGGATTCTAGGTATTCGGTTGTGATCTTTGCTTTTTTAAAATGATTGGTGTGAAAGTCCAAAAGTGTCACTCTGAAACCCGGAGATCTGTGTAATTCTAGATTTTAGATGGAGAATTTTAAACATTCACAGCCTAATTTGGTGTGTGCGGTTTGGAAAAGTACAAATGAGGCAATAAACACTTGCTGATCAAATCTTGGATTTCTCCTTTGAATCTAACTGTGTGGCAGACTCGGTCCAATAGGGCCCGAAATGGCAACATTTGTCACATTTTCAGCTGGTGTGGTTTGTTTCCACAACCTATGACAAAACCTGTTCCCCTCCTCGCCTGTGGTGGCGCTGCAACAAGTACTACTGAAGGAAACAACAGAAAAACCTCTGAACAACTTCCTTCTTCATAAAATATAACCAAAAATGGAGAGGAGTCAGATTTTAGTGGTTGTAAGATTTCTCTTTTGTCTCAGACAAAAATCCACAAACCATTTCTCCTGCGAGCGCTAGACTAGCGCTTTTGTTTTGGTTGTATTTACCCAGAATGCCCTGCACTCTAGTACACTTCCTGCTTTTAGAGAGGTATCCAGTCCGTTTGGCGCTCACATATCCTCGTCTAGTACTAAAAGCTACATTTTCTCTTGATAATAGACAACTAAAAATAAATAAAAAAGTATGAAAAGCCTAATTTCCCATGAATAATTGGGAGCTACAAAGAACTATGAATAGTGAGTCCACTGCAGTAGTGTGATGTTAGAGAATGAGCATGCTAGCATTAGCACTGAAGCAAAGTACAAACTGTGGAAAGCAGGGGACTTTTTCTGCAGGTTTTGTGTGATTAAAGATAAATAATGTTTTGACAATGCTGCAGATCACAAGACCCCTGGGGGTTTTCCCCATAAACCCTTTCCAAAACATATACAACAGAAATCAGGGAGCTGAAGCATCCAGGTCTCCTAAAAGAACTGAGATGAATGAACTTCTGCTAATCTGCGTGGTGAAAATAGCTTGACTTCGAATAATGAAACTAGAATTTATTTTTACTGTACCAAAACATGAGGAAGTACTGTTTATTTAATTTGTTAAAAACATTAATCTGCTTAGCATTTATTCTCTTCACTCTGATAAGAAACAAAATTATGAAGAAAACCAAATTTGTATCATGTTTTGTGCACTTTTCTTTCTGGTTTCTAAGTTTGTGGGGTTTTTGTGATAGAAAAAAAAAGTCCATAATAATAAATCATTTCAAAGCTATTTCCGCCTTTGTTGTGGCATTTACAACCTGAAAACAAACATTTGTCAGCAGGAAAACAGTTTTGAATTCAGAAGCTGCAGGAACCTGGATGGCTGCGTGTAAACGACTCCAGACAAATGCAACTTTTGATCCTCTTTCAACATCCTGTGTGCTTGATTTAATGTCTAAATAAGCTCAAAAATAAAAATAAGCTCAGCTAAAAGGTCTGCAGTGATATACTAAATGATGTCATCGTAGTGTAATGGTTGATTTGAAGGGTGAATAAAAACCTATAATACATCATGCGCCTGAAATATGTGGCGCTGTTTTTAAAGATAACCTGTCATAAAATAAAGAAAAGGGAATTCATTTTTTAAAGACATATTCTCACTACATAAATCAATCATTTAAAAATGCCACTGTCTCAAACTCAATATTTAATTAGTAAGCTAAATATTTAGTTAGCAACCTAAATAAGCTAAACATTTATTTTGTTAAAATATTTAACAACTAAATGATTTGCTTATTTAGCTTGTCAGTTAAATATCTAGTTAGCAAACCATTTTAGCTATTTAGCTTGCAAACTGAATAAGCTAAATATCAGAGGAAAAGAAACGATGAAGGTGTGACATGAGTTTATATAAATGTTCACAAGATCCAGCTTTTATATTGGTAATCCACTTACAATAATCGGCAAGTTAATTTCCAGATTAGCTAAATATTTCGCTTAGCTTCAAAATAAATATTTGGCTTGCTGACTACATATTTAGTTTGGAGGTAACTGTTTAGTTTGAGGCTAAATATTCAGTTTGCTAATATATGTCTAGATTCAAAATAAATATCTAGTTTTGAGCTGAACATGCAATTTGAAGCTAAATATTTACCTAAGCCCAAATACAGCTTAGCTAAAAGGTCTGCTTATGAAACCTGAAACTCTTAATGGTGTTGAAAAGATACAAATGTTGTTCAGATATCATCGCGGTATAATTATAGGACAACAATTAATTGACTTTGTTGTAGTTCAGAGCAAAAATGATGGTGGAGGAGTGTAGATTCCGCACGTGGCCGAGATAACGCGACGCACTCAGAGGGAAAAACTCCCTTCCTCCCTCCGCTGCCACTTGCTCACCCCTGATATGGCAGAAATGTGCAGATGAAAGAGACTTCTGAAGTGTGAGTGTGGGAGGGAATAGGAGTTGATATAAAAAGGGATGAGCAAAAAAATAAAAAAACCTGACGCATTCATGTTGCGGGAAAATGACTTTAGAGTCAACACTATGGAATGTCAGTCGAACGCAGCGATAAAAAAAAGGGAACCTTTTCTGGTCAATTGGAAGATTACATTTTATCAGTACATTTTCAAAGTTGCTTTCTTTCTCTGTGACAAGATTTTGACAGTCGGAATAGAGATT
This sequence comes from Brachyrhaphis terrabensis, assembly GCA_903067065.1. NCBI lineage: Eukaryota > Metazoa > Chordata > Actinopteri > Cyprinodontiformes > Poeciliidae > Brachyrhaphis > Brachyrhaphis terrabensis. Next base: position 7,506 of record CAEGAG010003368.1, on the reverse strand, counting down.
GAAAAACTTTTTTTTTTTGTTACAGATAAGAATCTGCAAGACTCAATTAAAAGTGTTTGACGTGTTGGGGAAAAAAAAAAAAAAACTGATGTGGAGCGTACCTGGACTCTGGGGGGAACAGGTAGAGGGACCATGTGTCTCTCTGCCGACACCATGCTGGCTGCTTCTTCTCCATCCATCGGAGAATCCTGGCAAAACGACTCTGCACAGAGGAAAACATGCACATGATATGTGGAGAACATGCGTTATCCAGATGGCCAAAGCTTCAGGCTGGATAAACCGGCTTTATAAATAAAAGATGTGGCCGTCAGTACAAATCTGGTAATTGTAATCTTGTAAGTTAAATGCAGTTTTAAATTGCTAACACCTGTCCCTTTGTCTAAACCTCATGCTTATATAGCAAATTGGACGTCAGGCTGTATCTAGATGCTCCTTATCAAATATACTTGAATAAACAATGAGAAGCAACTCTGTGAAATATTGCGTTTTTATGTAGTTAAGATTTTTTTTTTACTAAAATAAGACACAATACTTTCATTTTCACTAAGCTAACACTAAATATGTTGGGTTGTTATACCACATGTTATTATTAGGGTTGAAAAACTTACTACAATATAGGCGTTTCATATCAGTCGATATCGATAATTGTCAATATCGATAATTATTTATTTGGGTTTTGTTTGTTTGTTTTAAATATCTGAAATACTGGTAGTTCTATGTTTTACCCACAGTTTTCATTACACAGTAGTGAAACTTGAAACTGCTGCTGCACAAGTTACTCGACAGGTTGTTGCTAGGTAACCAAAAAGTGAAGTTGATGCCACCAAAGTTGCTTAGCTAGCCATAAAAAGGTTGAATGGCTAAGTTCTTGATCAGACTTCAGTGACAGTTCTATATATTGAGTATTGAATATTCTATCAGATATTTTCTGTATTAATGTTGATTATGCATCTACCACAATATGTACCATTATTGGGTTACTGTCCAGCCCTAGTTATAGTGTTCAGCATCCAACATCTCAGGAGGGCAGAGTTAGTGTATGAAGGTAACTGCAGGTGGAGACTAACCTGGTTGACCTCCTCCTCCGCGTTCTCGTCTTCTGTGTTCTCCTCCAGGGAGATGTTGGTCGGGCCCAGGGCCGACGGAGTTCCCTTCCCGTTGCAGTCGCTGTGTTCTGGAGGCCGTAGGTGGGCCAGGGAGGGTGGCCTGGAGCTGTGCATGCTGGCTGAGCGGTGCAGGTAGGGCACCTGCGTGGATGAGAAAAAAAAAGGGCAGGTAAGTAAATTAGGGACTACTTTTGCTTAGCATCCCAGAACGGGAACGTTTACTTTATATACTTCAGGAATTAGAACAAACTTAGAATCCAGAGGAACTCACCTTACTACCTTACATGGGGAACTAATATATAGTCTTATACTTTTTCTTCCTTTGTTTTGTTATTTTGTCTGTATTTCCTTCTAATTCATTTGAATTGCCTTTGTTCTGAAAATGTGCTCTATAAATAAAATGACCTTACCCTTCCTATGTTATATACATGCAGATCTACAAGCTTCTAAAACCAAAGGCAAGTCAGATCTGTTGTAGATGATATATTTTAGTAACTGTAAGGAGGAAGCAAAATGACAAAATAGTTTTCAAATGTATTTACGCATTCTCCGTCCATCTTCCTATCAACTGTGAGTACCTTCTGTGTCCCTGCTGTCCCAGCATGTGTCAATTAACATATTTATAAGAAAAACAGTATTCTCCAAAAAATGTTTTTCCATATTTTATTTAAGGTTGTGACTTTAACATGTTAATTTTGACTAAGTAATGGCATTAATTTTAAAAGGATAAAATTTTTCAACACTCTTAATCATATTTATTCCATCCGGAACCTTTGTATTCCTTCGTTTCTGGAACATCCGTAAACCCGATGTACAAACGACATCCGCAAACAACAGCGGTTTCTGTTGGTCCCCTTAGGGTTCATTTTTGCTTGAAAAAAACAAAAAAAGAAACAAAAACGATCTTATTGGGCGCTGGAAAAGACTGTGTACAAATTGTGCTAAAAGGAGTTAGTGAGGAAGTCTAAAGTAGCATCTCAATGCTAAACATGATGCAGCAGCGCATACGTTGCCAACGTTAATGTCGTCCACATTTCCAAAGAACTTTTTTTTTTTTTTTTCAAAGAAGTTGCATTCAGGGTTCCTGAATTGCATGAAAGTGGAATGGGAATAACAGCACTTTGCTCCAATCGGATGACTGAAAAACATGACGTCAATAAATATCTTTGTTTTTGAACTCGTATGTCTATTTATTCAATTATTTAGCAGCAAAACATTTTTTCTATTAATGACATTAATTCTTAACAGACCCTGCAATTAACTCTATACACATTTTTAATTGATTCCCACCACTGATTTAAATTCATAATGTCTTCACTGAAAGCAAAGTGGAATCAAAGTCACATTTCTTGTTCGAGGGCAATATTTCCATCTATCCATCCATTTTTTATACACCCTTCTCCCTAGTGGGGTCTGGAGGGTTGTTGGTGCCTATCTCCAGCGACTGTTTCGGGCGAGAGGCGGGGTGAACGATGGACAGGTCGCCAGTCCATCACAGGGCAACACAGAGCCAATATTTCCACATGCTACATTTTTTTATACAATGGAATATCAAAAATGATTTGTATCCTTCTCAACAATCAATGGAAAACTCTTGCTTGGCATTACTGCAATCAAATCCAAGACTTATGGGGTTATGAGGGAAAAAGAGATAGGAACACGGTTAAAGAAGCTCGTAAAGTCAAACAGCTTCAAAAACTGCTCTACCTGCAGTAAGGCCTCAGGAGGCAAATCCATGGAGCTCCGCGTTTCCACGGACTCCATCCTCCTGTGCCGCGGTCCTCCGTGAGGCTGCGACATCGAGTCCGTCCTAGGAAGGGACGTGTCGTCTTCGTCCACCAACCCGCCTCCACCTTCTCCTCCACCGTCTCCTTCGTCGGAGCTCGAGTTGCCCTCTCCGGACAAGAGAGACCGCCGCTCGCCAGACTGTCGCTTCTGTCGCTTGTACGATGGCGCGCGGCTCAGGCTGTTCCAGCTGGACCGGCGGCTGCCCCAGCCGCTGCCGGTCGTCCACTGGCCGTGCGGAGAGGAGCGGGCGCTAGTCTGTGGAGAGAGCGGTGCAAGAGGATGACCAATGAGAAAAGTCATCATGACTTTGCTGTTTTTTGTTGGTTACTTGTGTGGTTCCATGAGCACATGGAAGATTGGGATTTAATCTCTCAAGTCTTCTTTTTGATCATCAGCTTGTCAGATAGAGCGGTGATCACAGCCAAAAGCAGACGGCCGGATCGATAGAAGACATTAATCATCATCGCTCATTGGGAAGAGACACACACTCAATTGAGACACTGTGGCCAAAGCCGAGTAGAAGACCAAGCAATTTCTTGCTGCGGTTACATCCTGGAAAACCTTCCATCCCAAAAGAGAACTGCAAAGCGCAGGAGAAACGAATAACACTCTTACTCACAGGCGATTTGTCAAAGCAGGCTGGGTCCAAGGAGATATTGCTGCCTTGACGAGATTCGTAGCCCAGGACGAGGTCGCCCGCCACGGGCAACTTGGGGATGGGCATGGGCGTGGCAGCGGTGTGGGTGATGAGAGGTGGAGTCAGACTGGCCTTCATTTCCACGTGACCATTCACCGGCACTACTGTTGAAGTAGAGAAGGATGGAGATTGGTTAGAGTCTATGAGGATCTTCAGACGTTGCTTTATTTTCTGAAAAAGAAGGACTTAAAAAATGGAGAATCAAGTTCATGTTACTTGTAGGGTAACATGAACACATCAGCACAGCAGCAATCTGATGGAAGTGAAAGGGAACATTGCGTTTGGCAGCAACACCAATGCAGAGCAACAGGAGAGTAACCCAACTTTAAAAATGCAAATTTTTCCTTTGTGGTTTAATAAAATTTTGGATGGTAAAGAAGTGGGTCTTCCAGCCCGGTACGCAGCTTTATAGGAGCCTGAAGAGACAGACGGGAAGTTAGAAGTTGCACTGCTTACCGCAGTGTTTCCATTTGGTTTCCAGGCTGCTGCCTGAGCAGCAATAAGAGTCGATGGGAACTGGCACACAACGAGTGGTAGATAAAGCTGCTGTTCTGGTTTGAGGACGGCCATAGAGACAGCAGGCGGGGAATAATTGAGGTACACCTTGAGGAAACAGGTTGTCTAAATAAAACTTTAGCACATACATAGTGCAAGATGTTTTCACATCAGACGGCTCACATCGGTCCTCTGTAGCATTTTATGTGCAGTCAGTATATGGTACCGACGATCATGGCTTACCTGTTGAAGGCGATAAGTCCTTTTTGCTGCCATTGACGTCTTCCATACTTCGTGCAACAGAATCAATCTCTGACCCGGTTTTAGAAGCATCCCCCTTGTGAAATAAATGAGCAAAGAAGATTTTACAAAGAGGAACTTGGTGTTTTGTCAGACCAAACACAGAAGAAGGGTTATCATTACCACAAAGTGGAATAGGATAAAAAAACACCCGACAGATTGAGGTTTGCTTACTAAAGATATTATTTTAATTGTGATATTTAAGTCTATCTGTTTATAAATTATACCTAAATCAATTCAAGCATTTGTGATACAGCAACTCCTAAATATAGCAACTACTCCTAACTCTAATGTTGACATGTGAAATTTAATGTCTCCCCTAAACCTATAGCTGTGATGGATAAATTTGATAAGATGTAATATCGAAACCTTACTGAGTATTAGTGGTGTCCAAGGTTTTCAAAGTAGTTGTGGTACCACACCTTAAAGATGCTGTGACATTGTTTCGGCATATACTGTGTGACCAGTGAGAAAATAACAGTTATGTTCTCTTAGTATTTGTTCCGACCCAATTTTCTGACGGAAAATTGGGTCGGATGAGGAACGCAGCGATCGGAACCTGTTAATGTCACCGGGGCCTCGCAGACGGCTCGCGATTCCCTGAGGTCTGTTTTGTCTGCAGCTGTGCAACAAATTGAGGGGAATGTCATGAGTGAAACAGGAAGTGAGATACGGCAGTAAAGTAAGACGCGTCCACTTCGGGGGCGGAGGGGGAATTCAACTAAAATATTTTACTCGCAAAATGAGTCAAGAGCTGAGAAGTGCAGAAAAAAAAGAAAAGTGACAGAGCATTCCTGTTTGAGTCGCTTTGAGTTTATTGGTGTGATTCCGGTACATACTGTTGGACTGCTGTGTCATGCCTAAATCTGGTCGGAGCGTGAACAGCTGGACACAAGTGTTGTGTTTTGGGTTGAGTTATGATGTCTCTTGCAAAGGCCAGCTACGTAAAGTGCTGCTGTGGAAGTAAAACTGAGAACATGGAACAAATACCCTGACATAAAGACAGAGGTTTCTGAATTTCCTTTATTCGTCACTAAAAACTGCACTGAGAGCTTTGGAGTAAGGAGAAGCTGTACACAAAGCAAGCTGGATGCTCTTCAAAGCACTAATCTTTAAATTATCCTCCCATCAGCAGAACCGTTTAGGGATGAATCTCTAACCTCTGTAGCTGCTGAAAGTATTCTCTGCTTATCATTTAACTCGTCCTTCCTCACTCTCTGAGTCTCTTCCCCCATGCTTCTCCTCTGGTTACCTCTTCCATGGACGGATTTCCTCCCTCAAATCGGTGGAAATAAAAACAACTAGATATGTCTCTTGTATTTGTTCCGCTTCGCTGGCGCCGGCAGATATTATTAAAGCGGGACAGGGTGCCACGGTGGACGGCGTATTAATGAAAAGCCGGCCCAGTGAGTCAGCCCTGTGTGGCAGCAAAGAGAATAAACCGTAGGTAGAAAAGCCTCCGGACCAAAGCGCCATGCATCACCTCCTGAACTGACAAATTACTTCCTTGATACTTCCCACGAGCCAAGAAAAAGAGCGTATGAATATTGCGTGTTCCAGGTTTTCTATTCTGGTGATCGCATTTGCATTTTCTTCCCAGCGATTAATGCCACTGCGTCGTAAAACCCCCATCTGATTTGCTTAACCTGGGAAGATTGGGGGTGGAGGAGGGGATGATGTAGCAAGAGTGGATGGTAATGAACTGGTGGGCCAATCAACTCAAGGGCCACTTGGACCCTTTTATGGTCTCTGTAATCATGAATTTACATATTTTAGAGGATTCCTTGCTGTTTCTAAATGTGGGCTCACAGCAGGACATATCAAGCACCTGAAGATATCTTGGAGTCACAGCTGCGTAACCTTATAGGTTGTCGAGTTGCAGTTGGAGAAGACATTTTCAGACGTTTTTCATTGACAGACATGTATTGTAGGTGTTTTAGGTGTTTTCACTCCATTATGTTTGAAATTTATAGTGTCTTTGTCTCTGTGGTTGTTGTGACTATCGCTAATTCCTTTCCTTTATTCCCCATGTCCAGGTGGTTCAAAACAAAGAGGTAGCCAGATTTTATAACTGCAACTAAATACAGAACTACAAACACAGGCTTTCCCTCAATGTATTATAAGCCTGGCGGGCCATCAGGCTTTATTTGTGCCTCCACTAGTCTAAGCATTATTTTATATGTATTAGGATGAAGCAACTGAAGTTCAAATAATTGACATTTATTTTAATTGTATTTTGATAATGTTTGCCTTTTTAAGACTTTATAGTCGGTGTTTAGGTGTTGTTAATAATGTCTTCTAATAACACATAATTACCAGGTGATATTTAAACATTTTCTGTCCACTTTGAAACATTTTTCACTCACAAACACAGTGGACTGCTGGATGACAGCCCTAGCACCCCTACCACCAGGCTTGGCAAGTTTGAAACCCTGAAACATCTTGCAACAGGTGTTTCTAATGGAAAATCTGTGGAAAACCTACATAAGAGTCTCAGGACATACTGTTAGAAAAACTCTACCTTTTTCTTCAGAACCATTTCTCAAGTCCACTTAATTGAACTTAATTGTTGTTCTAAACAAAAGGGTTAAAAAAATTAACTGACTGACAGCTGTATAGATTAGTAGGCAGTGATAGAAATTTAGCAACGAAGCCTTCCCATGGAAGGGTCCCACAGCAAATCATAAGATTAATAATTAAAGCTGCAAGCAGCCTTGTGCGGCCCTCGCAGCCAAGCGCCGCTCCGGCCTATCAGCCACCGCGGGGGTTCCAGCACCGCCGCCCGCCCGCCACTGCAGAAGGTCTTGTGCAGTTCCCAGCAACGCAGCCTGCTCGCCACCGCAGAAGCTCGCACGCAGTTTCCGTGCCCGTCCACCAGGCGGTACTTACTTACGCGTTCGGCAGCGTTCCCCGACGACGCACGAAAATCCTGGTGCAGATCGGGCGATGTAGCACGGAGATAAAGCTGATGGATTAGTTTAGATTAATCCAGCTTTATCTCAGTGAACATATTTATCTAATATGTTCACTGCACTAGAACATATTAGGGGGCGCAGTGGAGTCACATTACATTTCAGTGGTATTAGTATTCAGTAAGGTCATACATATCAGGTTTGCGCC
>CAEGAG010003367.1:0-11103 GCA_903067065.1 Brachyrhaphis terrabensis | reverse complement strand
TTTTTAATAAAAGACTTGATTGTCATCAAGGCATACAAAACAAAGCAAATAGTATGCTGTCTGTGGTGATGTACTGCATGGCCACAGACTAAAACTAACAGGAAAAATGCCAAGTATGATTCATTTTGAGTGTTGAGCCAGAAAATGCTGTCGTATTACACTGTGTACTTCATGAGAACTGTTCTTTTCCTACATATATTAATGCAGAAACTGTTGAATGAACCATTGTTTTATTCATACAGGGTGGTCTGAGCTCTGTGTGTCGCGTGAGGGTCACTGTGGTGGACATCAATGACAACCGGCCCACCTTCTATCCAGTTGTGTACACGGTCAGTCTCAGTACCCACAGTGCCCCGGGAACATCCGTGGTGAAGGTGACAGCCAATGACCCTGATGCTGGACAAAACGGCAAGGTGACCTACCGCGCAGTTCCTGGAGGGGGCTCCACTTTCTTCACTCTCAACAAAGACACAGGTGATTTTACTTTATGAGGCAGTGATGAGGCAACAATAACTAAACATTTAAACAAACTCCCTCCCTGCATTTAAACTTCAAGACAGAAGAAGACGATATAAAGAACTCGTATTTACATTAACTGGATCAGTTTTGATTCAAATGCACTTCAATAATTATATTTAATTGCCAGTGTTACTGCGGTTCTGTAAATTGTTTAGCATAACGAATCACATCCGTATGATTTTCTTACTGAAGACAAGAATAAACAACCAACCAAATGAAAAATATCTTCTCTTTAAAATGCTGACCATTGTTGAATCTCGGGTTGCAAACTGTATCAAACCGTGCCAGGTATTTAATTTTATCTTCATTATTTATTAGATTTTTTTAACTCCTATTTCTAGGAAACATAAAACGATGTACTGAACATAACAAGAACCAGTCAGCTCATACATTTGACTCCAGCAGAGTTGATGAGATTGACCAAACATTATATTTCATTTTGCTTTATTTTAATTGAAAATAATATTAGTTAATTAGTTAATAGTTAATTTGGCTAATTAACTATTAACTTAATGAGCATTGTAAAGAAATCTATTTAGTTTTTACAGTCTTGATCTTGGCTGTGAAGCTGTCTGTAATTAAGATGAAAGAATTTACACTTTTTTTATTTTCTGTACTTGCAGGAGTAATTTCCTTGTCCCGTTCCCTCCATGGTAAATCCAACACGGTTATTTCCATGGTGATATCGGCCGAGGATGGCGGTGGTCTAACAGCACCAGTTAATGCCAGAGTCAATGTGAGCGTGGTGGGAGGTTCTGTGGCATCTCCCATTTTTGAACAGGCACAGTATTTCTTCACGGTTTCTGAGGATGTTCTGAGAGGCACGGCAGTGGGAGTGGTCCGTGCTGCAACAAAAGCAGGTGGGAATATTTGTGCCATTACTTAAGCATTTTCTTTGTAATGTTACTGTCTGTCTTACTCATGATAATTGATTTTTAGATTGATGTGTAATGAGTGAAATACATAGTTATTTAAAGGATATTTATAATAATATATGTATAAATTATGACCAAGTGGCTCAATGTTCGGAGGTCTAATAAAAAACAACTTTTAAAAGTGTGAACTTTTAAAATCCCAACTCTACATTTTGACAGCTTAATACAGCATAATAACCTGATTTGTATGATTTAATTATTTTTCATAATTTGTGTGATTTTTATTTTATTTTATCCACTGACTTTACATATTTGTTAAATGTGTGTTTATGTCCTGACAGTATATTATGAGATAGATAATATTTGAAAAAATCCTCCCTGTTCTCTTATTGGCATCTTCAGAAATGTAGGACTCCTGGTCAGAAACCATCAATCAGAGCCAGGAGGAGGGTTTTAGCGCTGTCAATCATGCACTGCTCACACCCTCCCACTTGCTTTCAGCAGTACTACAGCTCCTGCTACCACAGAGCCTGCAGTTTATCTGCCATCAATGATGGCAGATAAACAGTTTTTCTGCAATGTTAGGTTGTTTCTCTACAATAATCAGCTGCAGAAAGTCAGCAATCTTGAGCTTGTACGCACTTACACTAAGCAGCTCGCTCACAGGAGTGATTGACATCACTAAGACCTTCCTTTTGGTTCTGATTGGTTGTTTCTGACTGGGCAGTGTATTTCTGCAGAAGGCAGTAGGACCACAGGGAGGAGGCAGAGGAGACAGATCATCTGTTTTATATTATACTGTCAGGGCATAGTGAATGTTTGAACAAAATGTAAAAAAACACTTTTTTTTAATAAAATTTACCTTCTGAGGTTTTAATGTGATTTTTGTATTGGTAGCTCTCTTACATTGCATTTATAATTTATGTTATGCAGCACTTTGGTGCAAGATGCTTGTTAAAAAGGGTTATATGGAGACTTGACATTGACCTTTAACATTGCTTTTCCTTTCAGGTGTTTCTAAAGGCATCTTATACTCCATTTCTTCTGGAGACCCTGATGGCTACTTTACAGTGGACAGCACCTCTGGGACCATTCGGACAGCTCTTCCTCTTGACCATGAAACCTGCTCCAGTCTTGATCTGGAGATCCAGGCACGCTCCGGTTCTCCTCCTGCCTATGCAAACAGTCATGTTCGAATAACTATTTCAGATGTCAACGACAACGCCCCCACCTTTCTCCCTTCCTCATCAGAGTCCCTCCTTTTGCCTGAAATAACCAAAATGGGAACAGTTATCTACCGTATTCAGGCCACAGACAAAGACTCCGGTCACAACGGTCAGCTCAGCTTTGACCTCATCTCTGCCGGGGCTGCAGGCAGCAGTGGCCAGAGGACATTTGGTGTTGACCGGGGCAGCGGGGAGGTACGCTTGATTGGAAGTCTTTCATATGAAAGTGTCCCACGCTATGATCTTCAGGTGATAGCGAAAGATGGTGGAGCACCTCAGCTCAGTTCCACCTTCACTCTCGTGGTCCACATCCAAGCACAGGATGCACAAGGCCCCACCTTTGACACCCTCACCTATAGGGTGGAGCTACGGGAGAACACGCTTCTCAACACACGTTTCCTGCAGGTTCGAGCGCTCAACAAAGAGGCTTCAGGGAATTCTGGAAGCTCTTCATCTTCGTCCTCAGTTTCCTACCGCCTAAGGCCTGATGGTGATGCGGCTGGATTTGGCATTATGCCAGACACTGGATGGCTGTTTGTTCGAAGCTCTCTGGACCGAGAGGTTAAAGACATGTTCCTATTGACCGTCCTAGCTACGTCAGGCCCTGGTGGAGCAGGGAGGACCGGCAGCGCCACTGTCAGGGTGACCGTAACTGACGAGAATGACAATTCCCCGAGGCTGAGCCAGGAGAGAGTGTTCCTGGCAGTCCGAGAGAATTTATTGGCAGGAACCGGGTTTGGGAGAGTGTCTGCGACAGACAGAGATGCAGGACTAAATGCTCGACTCACGTACAGACTGCTCCACTCAGACAGACACTTTCAGATCAACTCCCAAACAGGTGACTAGAAACAACATGCAGTAGCTATGCTATCACTTAATTTTAACAGTTTTAGTTGGATTAAAATAAAATCATTACTGCAAACCTAAAGTAACTGCATATTAAAAGCTACATAATTTCCCTTCAGAACTTAATGATCAGAAAAATCTTAATGAAACCATTAAATGTCTGTGTAATTTTCTGTTTTGCTTCAGGGGAGATCAGCACCCGCCTCGCCCTTGACAGAGAGCAGCAGTCGAGTTACCAGCTTGTGGTGGTCGTGCAGGATGGGGGTACCCCTCCTCGAAGTGCCACAGGCACTGCTCACATAACCGTGCTGGATGAAAATGACAATGCCCCCAATTTCACTCATGCCAGACCTGAACGGGAGTTGCTATTTCAGGTGAAAATCAAGGGAGATATGTCAGTATATGAGGCATACAGCTGCATTATTTCTCTTTTTATAATTGACAAATTCTAAATGCTGTATCAGTAAGAACTATTTGTGTAGCAAGTAATTTTTTTGTCATCTATACCTTAACATTACTTACAGTGTACACATTAATTTTTACCTGTTCTGCAGTGCCAGAAAAAAGGTCTATATTTTTTTAATGTTTTAAGCATTTCAGTTGCACTTAAGTGCTTCACAAATTAAAGCTTTTTTGTATTAGACAAAAATAGTAAATATAAAAAGTGATTTCAGAATGATGATTTCATTCATTATTGGGGAAAAAAGCTAGACAAACCAACCTAGTGTTTTATGTGGTTTTTGTTACATTTTTCTCCTAAGGTAATCACTTAAACTTGAAGAAACTACTGTATGCATGTTAAGGGCAAAAACAAATATAAGGAAGTGTTTGTGAACTAGTTCTGTTTGAAGTCTGAGATTTTTTTTTTCTATTGCAGGTGACAGAGGGGCTTCTATCAGGGACTGTGGTGGGGACTCTGTCAGCTAAGGACCCAGACGAAGGGGAGAATGGTACCCTGCATTACTCTTTATCAGGTAATTCCAACATGGTCAAACGCTGATCCAGTGACCACAACAGTTCTGTAACTGAGCAGTGATGACATTTATTTATTACTGTTTTATCTGTTTCACATTCCTAAGGACCCAGAGCAGAGCGTTTCTCCTTGAACCCCACCAGTGGTGAGCTGAGAACTGCTTCCCCTCTGCAATGGGCGGACAGAGCCGAGTACGGCTTTACCGTGACAGCTGCTGACCACGGCACTCCAGGCCTCAGCTCAACCTGCCCAATCCGTATACAGGTATACATTTTTGTTTTCTGTCCAAATTAGTTGAAATCAAGGGGGGAGCTGAAACCCTTTGTGCAGAGCACAACGGGTAACAGTTTACCTCACTCTTTTTGCTTTCCTTGCCATAGAGTTTTATGAGTATGAGTGAAGCTGAACCCATGCCTATGTAAATAAAAGCATGTATCAAATCTAGTGTGCGTTTCCTGATTCGGATGTCTTGGGGGTAACAAAAGTCCAGGGTGAGAGGGTGATGTTGCGCTCTGGGAGTGTGCTGGCCTGGACTAATTTTCGGAATTCTCAGCAGTGAAGGTCAATCCTGCATATCAACATACAATATTAGGAATTCGGCTGCAGGAGAAACATGTCATCAAGGAAAGGATGGCGGCGGCTTGCTTTCACTGTAGAGCTTTTAGCTCGTTGTTTTTCTGCCTGATGTGATTTCATAAAGGAAAAGGATGCTAATTGCAGCAGGAGTGCTTGCCTCAGATTTCACTCGTGCGCTGCTTGTGTGACAGTGTGATTAGACAGAGGGGAAACAGGCACCTTGGAATCAAACGTTCCCAGATGAGATTTGATGAGAGTCAGCTGCAGTGAATCATACAAACAAAAAGGGAATGTGCACCACTGTACAGTAGCAAGGAGCAACACATGCATGCACACGGACATCGTGAAACACTTGTTTTGGATGTCCGGTATGTTGATTTTGAGATAACATTTTACAAAGTAGTGGATAAAATCAAACATGTTAAAATTGTTGCACACTACAATTAGTGTCGCACAAATATTGGATGTCTTGAACAAAAAATCAATAAATAATGGTGGGGACTTTTTGTCCTGATCTGAGTAATTTAGGAACAGACATGTGCTGAGACAACTTCCCTGTACATTTCTTCGTTAAAATCAATATTATGGATGTGCTTGAGAATTCAGTAGCTTTAAAGTACCTGTAAAATAACAGCTCAGTATCACTTTGTGTCAATTCATTTTGCGATTGTGTTCCAAATAACATCATCATTGATGTTCTGGATGCTCCAGCAGCTGTTTTTCTTGAAAGCAACAGATATTTTGTCCCAACAGAATTTCTAAACATTTATCTTATTCAACAAATACAGTTGAATCTTTTATTGACTCACGTCTAACTCCAGTTAACATTTTTACATGTGAACCAGTATAGCCTTAGCGTGTTTACTCTTTGTTTTATTATGGCTTGTTTTTTTTAAATTTGGTTCATAACATATTTTTGTGTGTTTCAAGTTAATATTGTATACAGACAAAGCAAGCAGCATAGACATATAATATAAATAGTGGTTCTCTCTCTTCATGCACTTAACATTTTGATCTGAACATTCTAAACTTTAATGTCTGGAATTTGAGCTGCTTGTTGTGTAACAATCCTCTGCACCAACACATTTCTGGGGATAGCAGGTCACATGACACAATCAGTCAGGAAGTCACAAATATCCCATTATTATTTCTTATATGAACATCAATATAAAGTGTTGAAATACAAATCACACTTACATCACAACATTCACCAGTAAAATTCAGTTTTCTTAATGTTGTGTAGCCCTACTGCTCAACTAGATTTATTTTGAAAAATGGTTTTGCCAACCTTAGTGGCTTCTATGCAAGATGGTGATTTTAACCCAGGCCCATTAAATACCCATCTAGACAGAACAAAGTTAATAAAGGGCCCACACACATGATGCCCTGCGACACGTTGCAGCTGTTGGAAAAACAAAAATGTATCACTTTACTAGAAAAGTTTATATGATTAAAAAACAGACCAATAACATGGACAATCAAGAATCTTATCAGTGTGTCCTAGCCTCTTTGGTGCACAGTTGTTCTTTTTAGCGCAGACTGAGGTATGTGGAAGTTGGTTATTGTTTTGCTTTATTTGAATTGAAGTATTTACAAGTTTCCCAAAGGTTTACAGACCTTTTACTCCCCAGATGAAATCAAATTGCTGCGGGAGGATATTTATTCTGAAACACTGCACATTTTCCCTCCATGTGCAGTGAGAATGCCCATGAGGGTTTTTGAAATTATAACAAAAACAGAAAAAGCAGGCGCCAATACATCTCAAGTTCAAGTTTAGGGATGTATGTGCTTACAGCTGCACTGTCTCCTGAAATTTAAAAGAATTCCAGTCTTGTTACATACAACAGACTTTGCCTTGATGATTTTCTCCCATGCTTCATTTAAATGATACATTGAAATGTTCTTAAGTTTGTTTCAGTGTGTTTTGGCTCAACCTCTTTGTTGATTGGAGGAAATAGTTCCAGGTGATTGCTATCTGAATCACCACTATTAGGTAACTCAATTGACAGCATATACTAGGAAAACTTGAGTTGTTTCACTTTATTTGTTTTTATTTCAGGTTCTCAGCAACTCCAGGTCATCCCCAACACCCAATGTCCTTTCTATGACCCTGAACACTGTTGAAGGCACTGCTCCTGGCTCCATTATCGGCTCCCTACAGTCATCTGACCATCGGGATTCTACTGTGCAGGAAGGCCAGGTGACCTACCTGGTGGTGGGAGGAACCGACCGGGACGGAACCTTCATGGTGGACCGCCTGGTGGGCGATGTTTACCTGGTGCGCGAGTTGGACTATGAGAAGGGATCAAGATACACTCTGCACATTGAGGTGTCTGATTTCTCTCAGGCGTTTCCAAGCAGCCATCTAGTCAAGCTCGACATCAACGTTCAGGATAGTAATGACCATGCTCCTGAGTTTTCAGAAGATCCAGTGACAATTGTGATCCCAGAAAACATAGATCCAGCGGCTTCTGTATACACATTCCAGGCTGTGGATAGGGTAAGACAATTGTTGAATTGTTAACCAGTTACTGTAGATTTGGGCAGCACAAAATAATGTGCTCACATTGTATGTTGATTCCAATGAGTGAACTTTATAGTCATCTGTAACAGAAGTTATCATCAGTAGTTCCTCTGACTTTTTTAATGTTTTTTTTAACCATCTCTGCCACCAACCTGCAGTGTAGCTGTTTCGTTTTAGTACTGAAATGTTTTGAAAAGAAAATGGTTGTTCACTTTCTATGAAAGTCCTAGTATTGAATTAGGTATAGAAGTCTACTTCATCCAATCTTAACATTTTGTGTTGTATAGGATGGCAGTGGGCCTAACAGTGAGCTACGTTATTCCATTGAGCATCACTGGCCTGACACATCAGACCTCCTGGTCCTTGACCCTGTTACTGGCGTCCTTACCTTGGGGAAGACGTTAGACCGTGAGACTACCCCGTCCTTATATCTTGTGGTGCGAGCCACGGACCAGGCAGTGAATCCATCTCAGCGGCGCTGGGGCTCGGTCACCGCACGGCTGTTTGTGACGGATGAAAACGACAATGCTCCAACATTTAGCTCTCCATCTGCAGTGAGTGTCATGGAGGATCAACCTGTGGGGTGAGTTTATTTTCAGTGGCTTCAAGCACTTTTAACACTTTTCGTTCAAGTTAAGATTGTAAAAGATAAGATTAATTTCTAAAACATTAAAGTTACTCCTCTGTTTTTGTTGTGATTTTAATTTTTCTTTCATCTTCACCAACAGGTTTGTGATTTTGTATGTGGTGGCACGCGATAAAGATGAAGGAGAAAATGGCAGAGTATCCTACAGAATCCAAGCAGGCAACAGTGCCGGTCGTTTCACTCTCAATCCTAACACAGGTAAATTTATTTTAAGTATGAAACTTCAAACAAAAACAAGACAATGTCCCAGAGACAAAAAATTGTATGTGGAGATTGTATTTAATCAAGGGAATTTATAGGTTTTCAATGAACAGAAGAAAAAAAGTTCAGATTCATTTTCCTCACCAGTCAAATACCAGGACATCTTTCCTCTCTGGTTTGTGAACAATAGTTTTATCATGGATATGGATGAGCAAAACTTGGATAATAAAAAATACCCACTTAAAGTGCTCCATCTGAACTTCTTAAGTAACTCTCATACTTAGGGGATCACTCAGTCCTTTGAAGAAATGTTTTGCATTTTTAGCAGTTTTCCAATGTTTCTTCACAGATTTGTTCATGAAACATAATCGTTATTTTGGCAGTTGGAATGCTGCATTGGAATTATATGTTCAGGCTTTGACACTTCATATCTGAGGCTGGACATTGGTGGCACACTCAGCTCTGACTGGGATTAAGAACCATAAAACAGACACTTAATGCAACTTCCAGATGGAAGAAAGTCTTTACGTCACTACTTTTGAGTATCTGTTGGGTTGATTTCATTTCTGGGTTGTGTGGCGCTAAGTCTGGAGTTATTTTGAGATGTAATAGCAGATTAACACGCATTGTGAAGAGGCTTGCCAAACTTAATGGCTTATGTAGAAGGTATCATTAGACTGCTCATTGCTTATAAATGGCCAAGTTTGCTCTACAATCTGTTACTTAAGTTTTTTTGTTGATTTTATGAAGTGCTCGGAAAGGTTTCTTCTGTGTTGGTTGCTCACATAACACTACTTAAAAATTAATATTTGTAGAAAATAATTTTTGTTACATGAAAGTTAGAGTATTAAAGCAATACTTAACAGCTGCAAACAAAAATTTCGGTCTGAATTATTAGGTGGTTTTTCCTACAAATTGCTATTAAATAAGTAAAAAGGAAAGGGTGCGAAAAAACAAGGGTCATGATGACCTATAAAAGTACATGGTTTTCCTGCTTCTGCCTTTAAATGAAACAGACAAAAATCCTCCAGGGACATTAGAGTCTCAGCGCCCACAAAGACGTCAGCACACAGTGTATCCTTGGCTTGCTGTGGCATTTATAAATTACATATCTCTCAGGCACTGAAGCTAAACTTTGCACAATGCTGTGTAAAGTACAAACACACAAATGCAGACATGTATTTCATATTTCCTCTCACTTTGGCTGACCCTTCTTTTAGTTGGTGGGATTGCAGTAGGGCTGAGGGATGGAGACGGAAAAGCGAGGAAAGTAACTGAGCCCAGACTCTGAGCACTCAGGTTGTAATTCACTGATCTATGTGAATTAAAGTGATTCACATAAGTTACACACATTCGCTCACCAGCTGGTGCCTTGCAGATTTAAAGATGAGATTTGAAAGCAACTTAAAAGTGTGTAAATTAAATAGCAATTTCAGTGGAAAATCTGTTAAAGTTATAAAACTTTAAGGTAAAGTAATACTTTTTAAAGAGTTCTAATAAACTATTTTATACATTCTTTCTGTTGCAGGCTCCCTCTCTATCCTTAAAGCCCTGGACCGGGAAGAGCAGGAGGTCTTCAATCTAACTGTCGTAGCAGAGGATCATGGGATACCGCAGCTCTCCACCTCCCAGGTGTTGTGTGTGCAGGTTATTGATGTGAACGACGAAGCGCCGGTGTTTCATCAGGCTGAGTTCAAGGCCCAAATAATGGAAAATCGAGGACCAGGAACCACTGTATATACTATAACGGCCACAGATCGAGATCAAGGTTTGCTGAAAGAGAGTCTATGATTAAAATAAAGCTGGTTGACTTATTAATATGTTCTGACTTTTTAATGGACTAGAGATAGGCTACTGTAGCAAAGGTAGTGTGTATATTCATAAATACTGAGAGAAAAGTGTCGAGTTACTCAAATCTTGCAGCTACAGGAGCTTATAGGCCTTGAAAAAGTATTTGCATCCCATCTTTTGTGATGCCACGTGAAATGTTTTTGTATCCAGCCCACCACTGAGTTAGTTAGAGACAACGTGAACTGCTGAAATTTAGAGGCTGAACCTCTTTTATGCTATATTTCTACCTTGCATATCTAGAAACTCTTTTTTGTATATATATAATTCTATCTAATAGAATAGATCAAGCTCAGTCAGATTGGATGGAGAGTGTCAGTGAGCAGCATTTCTCAAGTCTTGCCAAGGATTCTCAGCTAGATTTATGTGTGGACTTTGACTGAACCATTCTAAAACAGAATATGGTTTGCTCCAGACCAGATATGTCAAGCTCAATTTCCACATGGCATATCCAGTTTGCAATAGAATTGTGTCCTGCCCGCAAGATAATTTTATATCTTTATTCTTAACCCACCAGTGGAATACATAATGCCACACCAATCATACTATGGATTCTTTAACACACCACGACAGCAAGCTTGCGGTTCAAGTAGATGCAAATAGGGCACCTCCACAAATCTTGATGGAGCTTGCAGAAAGCAGAAATGAAATGTCCGCTCACTCAAGGCAAAGAATGGCTCCTTTATGTCCTGCGCAGTTTCTGCTCTTCATTCCCGAGACGATGTTCCAGCTCCGACTAGTACATGCGTGTGTGAGGAACTGTTCTCAGATGATGGTGCTTTGGTGACATTTCTTAGCTACAGCACAATAAAAACAGCAAACGTCTGGCTCCAAACATTGATGAACTTGTGGCAAAAACAATACCAAGT
>CAEGAG010003341.1:0-11094 GCA_903067065.1 Brachyrhaphis terrabensis | reverse complement strand
CACCTTTGCATGTGGGGACTTTGGACCATGTACCATCACTGTAACACACCACTGTGTCAGGACCCACTAACTTGTAATAGTTCTGACACTCGTATTTCAATTTACGTTGATCCTTTTGCACAAGAAGTCCGTTTAGAACCTCAGGGATCTCTCCACAATTAATGACTGAAAAGGAAGAATAGAGTTTCATAAAACATTAGACTGTTAAAGTCGAGTTCCTTAGATCTCACACGAATCAACAAATCCCTCTTGTCTGACTCAGCTTTGCACGCTCATAAGAAATGTGTGAATTGCTTACATGGTTATTTTGATTACATTCTAGATAAATGCATTCAATATAAATGGAGAAATCAATGAGCTTATTTACTGGATGTAACAGTAAGCTGAGTGTCCGTGGGTCCCGGTCCGGCAGTAGCTGCTGGAACAAACAGAGCAGAGGGAGGTTTTCATATTTGTTCGTTCTCTCACAGTGTTGAATAAAACATACAATATTCATTTCACGCAGATTTTTTTTCCTACTTTGAAATTTTCTCTTTGACGTACACAACTTACTTTGAATATTTAAAGTAAATGCAAAGTGCAAAATGAAGGACAGTGTAACTGTAACCTGATTTAAAATAGTCACTTTTTGAAATGCAGGACTAAATGTGACTGAATAAAACAACAGAATAAATAACATCATAACAAATGCATCACTCACAGATGTTTTTCTAACATGCAAATCTTTGTCCTGTCTTAACTGTGGCATTTTTTGTTTTTCTGAACAACCTTACCGTATGTAATTGTCAAAATACCAAAACATTTATTTACATCGCATCCTTTCGTTTTGAGATATCAGTGTTTACATGTTTGGACATTATAATCACCTAGTAAGTTTTACGTTTAGTCAATAAGCGGTGCCGGTTTCTGACACGGGCGACATGGGCAACAGCCCAGGGCGGTATGTTTTGGGGGTGGGCATAAGAGCACCCCCCCAAATGCACGTCTGATGGAATGATCAAAAATTTCCATAATCACTCTCATAAACTCTATTAAACCCTAAGCTGATGAAAAACGGGAGGTCACTGAAGTTCATGTGTGTGAATGCAGACAAATCAAACCCCGGCTCCGGACGAGTTTGGAGGTGCGGGGGTCGGCTCATTTGGGGGGCAAAATGAATCTACGTAGCAATAATATTATAACTCAAGTAAAAGAAAAAGGTACAGTGCAGTAAAACTACTCTTATAAGTACCTTTTTCAAAAAAAGTTCTTAAATGAATGTACCAAGTACTACCCACTTTTGAACACAGATAACGTCAGAAGCCTACAGGCTACTAGTTAACAAGCTTAACGTAATATATTGTTATTAGCTAGTCATCTTTTAGCTAACATTACCTGAATGCAACAGCTTTACTCAACTCAGTCGGTTAGTTTGGGGGGGAAAACTGCAACGTTCTTCGTGCGCGAGCGTTTTGGCGCTCATGTTGCGTTTATAGGCGGCTCGGAAAAGCAGGTTATGACGTCTTAACAACAGATTAAACAGTTTTAACTGCTGGGAAAAAAAGTGACAGAGGGCGGAAGCCCCTTACTGTAACAAATCGATATAGTAATAACAGAGAGAGGGCGGGGGGGGGGGACACGGTTGACTCTGTGGGCGGGAAACCCCCCCACCCCCACCCCCAGCAATGCCCGCCCATGCCTATTCATTTGAAATGAATGCCTTTGGCAACATAGTGCGTCTCAACACAATAACCACTTACTGCAACGTGGAGTTGCGACCCAGTTTCCAGACAGGCAGTATGCTTTTTGTTTGGACTCACTGTCCTCTGTTTGAAATCCATCTCTGCACTGATACTCCACTGAGGAAGAAGGACCAAACACGTCCTGGTGTGTCTGAATAACGACCGCATTAGGGACAGCTGGTGGCTGGCCGCAGGCCCTGGGGTGTTCTGGGAATAAACTGAGACAGTCAGTCTGAACGGGAAAAAAAATATCTCTATATACTGTATATCCAACAGGTTCAAGACTTACTCTGACAGAGCGGCAACGTGGACCACGTCCCACTGTGACAGTCCACGATGCTATCCGAGCCGTTCAGCAAATATCCTGCGTTGCAGTTTATTTTTAACGAACCGTTCGGGTTTTGCTGGAATTCGCCGTTTGGAATAACCGGAAGAAGGCAGTCTGTCTCCACTGGGAAACAGAAAAAATAGAAACATACAAGCTTTTTTTTTTCTTTAAACATAATTAAATTAGACCAGAAGAGTCATTCATGAATTAAAATAATAATAATAATAATAATAATAATAATAATAATAATAATAAATCCTCACCAACACACTCCGGTTTATTGATCCAGTTGCCATCTTGACATAAGATCGTCGCCCACCATCCCTCCTCTTTGGTTTTGTATCCCGTGTCGCAGCTGTATGTGACATTTGAGTCATGAGGGTGAGACTCTCGCACCGGGAGAAAATAACCGTGTTCCAGGTGTGGAGCGCTGCACGGCTTCCCTGCATTCACAGCTGAAACAGACAGAAAACTGGTCAGAGATGATGATGCCAGCAGCAGCAGCTCCTTCTCCAATAAATGAACGTCTCTCACCATGCAGCGCTGCGGGAATCCAAACCAGCAGAGCAAATCTCAGACCTGTCAGCCACATGTTGTCAGGAGTCAAATCACAGCCTCGGACTGCGGAGTCAGGAGCCTTGTTCAGACCAGACGCCTGTTAATAATTGAGGCATTTTCCCCGCATAGAGATAAGGAGTGAAGAAAAAAGTCAACATTGGATCGAGCTGCAGCCTGTATCTGTCGATACAGATTGTGCAAGTTGGGACATTTTGGTGATGAAGTAAGAGAAAGGGAACGTACACACAAATAATGCTCAGGTTTCCTTGTAATTTCGCTACATGATTTCTGTGATGACAATAAAAATTATAATTTATTATTATTATTATTATTACAGTGATTCTTGAGAAGAGGGACAAAACAGGTCCTATCAATAAAGCACAAAATTTGAGTGGAATTTACACAAAATATATATTTTTTCAAATATCAGACTAAACTAAACTGGGCCATGTGAGCACAACAATGTATGTTTTCCTGGTGTTTGCTGAATATTTTTTTTATTTTAACCTAGGTGGACGGTGTCTGTCAAATCCCTTGTCCTGGAGCAAAACTCAATACATTATAATAGTTTAAAACAAATAAAGGAATGCTAAGTTAATATATTATGACAAGTAAGTATAAGTATTCAAATAAATAATTATAAAAGTATCAATAAATGTAATTAAAAATCATTTTTATATATTTTCCAACTCAATTGAAATTTGTCCCAAGTTTTTGTCAACACCGTCAGACATAAAAAGAATGTAAAAAATAAAATAAAAATCAGGCATTATCGGGGGCATCAGAACTCCTGAGGACCCCATGACCCCTTCCTTTGTCTTCGTTTGCTAACAGGGCTAAGCAGCTCAGGTTAGCTTACGTTATTCTTTAGTTTTTTCCTCTGTTTTATTCCTAAGTTGCTCGTCACAACCATGATGTGTCAACTCCATAACTTACAATTTAGAAAATTTTGATGAAATGTTGTGAAATAAATGCTTAATTTTAGTAAACTGTAAGGATTTCATGGACCTGATGAGCTACAAAATGGCGTCCTTCAGAATAACATCATATAAATTGAGGTTGTTTGGCATTTTGTCCAAACTGACTGTTTGACGCTTTCAGTGATAGTGTTGGCAAATCTCACTTAAATGTGCAGTTAATTCATTTTAATGTATTTTACATAAATGGTTTTACTTCACATGTATCAAGTTTTTCTTTTTACTCACTAGTTTATCACCACCTTCAGTTCTGTCACCTCTGTCAGATGGACTTTATGTTTTTTGTTTTAAATATGTCTTTTGTTTCTTGAGAAGCATTTGTAAAACCGAGTAAAAATATCACTAATAGGGTCATTAAAAAATATAATTTTATATTTATTTTTGTCAGATGGTGATGACAAAGTTGTGGGTCAGGTCCATTAAAAATGTAATTTTCAAAAAAAAAAAATTGCAACTGGGAGCCTGCACCTTAGCACCTTTACATTTTCGATATATTATTTGTCACATTTTGTATATAATATACATATATAATAATATATATAAATATATATATTGTCCCACTTCTCAAGAATCGCTGATTATTATTATAAGTTATCTACCCTGTGTGTTGGGGAAAATAAAACTCCTATAAAGTAGTAACATTTTGAAAACAATGTGTTAAAATATCTGTTTACTGTCCAGGTTTGACAGTGATTTCCCAGCACGGTGTGATAAAAGACCAGCTTTACAAAACACCAGAGCATAGTGTCAATAAACTGGTTCAGAGGAGATTAATCTTTGAGCAGGGACTCCTTTGCATGATTTCATCTTCTTGTACAGGTTTCACCAGGGGTTCTCTGTTTTACAAACAGCACCTCAGTCAACACAAAGTTTTCCAATTATTTTCTTCTTGAGAAGCAATCTAAAACAGGATTGCTTGCAATCTAAAACAGGATTGCTAAACTATGCCACTCTTCAAGTGGCATAGTTTAGCTTCACCTGGTTAAAATTTTTTTTAAAAAAGGGAAAAGAAACAACAAATTAAGCACCTTACAACATATGTATATATATATATAAGCAAAATTACGTAGACATAATTGGCTAAAACACCGAACATTAAATGCCATCAATTTTAAAACCCCATTAAATCTTTTACAGATTTCATAATAGCACTTCCTTTGAGTGTTTGACAGATCTGGAGGTTCAAATGATCCCACACACGGAACATCATAAGTCTGAAGGGAAAAAATGAAGACTTGTTTACACCACACACCAATTTCAATAATAATAATAATAAAAAAATCTGAATCATGTCTAGGAGTTACAGGTTGAGTGTAGTATAGCAGGTTGTTTGTTCTTATTTCATCAGGCTGGCAGTAAGGGATTGATAGGAAATGTTTCCCAGGACAGACACGTTTCAGGTCTGGATCAAGTACAACACATTTTTCCTCCATGTCATAACACAGTGAAATTAATCCGCTACACATCACAGTAAATTCTGCAGAGTTAAATCAACACTATGCCGAGTCTATTTGGTCCTTATCAGAATTGGTGTTAATTTAACTCTTCAGAGTTATTTCAACAAGAAACTGAGTAGTTTTAACACTTGAAAGAGTTATAACTACTCAAACTATCAAATAACTCTGAAGAGTTAAATAAACATCAATTTCTGATAAGGACCAAATAAACTCAGCATAGTGTTGATTTAACTCTGCAGAATTTACTGTGTGTAAGAAATAAAACAAAATGTAAACACCAGAAGACCTGGTTGCCAGAATTTCGTCATAAAATTATGGATAAAACATTTTTTTTCTGCAGTTTGAAGGCATTATCATTGTTGATTGCATGGTTGAAAATGATGCTGAAGTTAGTGTTTCACTATAATAGAACATGTTAAATACAGATGAACATGAAAAATTAATGGTTTATCCACGAAAACAACCTATAAAACTTAAAATGTACAGCCACTTCACATGAAATTGACAGTTTTAAATTGTTTTATAGTTTTCAGATACTTTCTGTCACGACTTTATTGTTCAACATGTTTACATATAAAAATATTTTATGTATTTTATGGAGACACTGTTTCTGCAACAAGAGCAGATTAATTAAGATAACATTTTTCTGACCACCTGGGGGCGCCAACAGGCTGAACATGAAGCTGACCTTTTAGAAACCTCCACAATACTATTGGTGATTAGTATCCATCCATCCATCCATCCATCCATCCATCCATCCATCCATCCATCCATCCATCCATCCATCCATCCATCCATCCATTTTCCGTACACCCTTGTCCCTAGTGGGGCTGAGAGGGGTGCTGGTGCCTATCTCCAGTGAGCGTTTCGGGCGAGAGGCGGGGTACACCCTGGACAGATCGCCAAAACCCCCCTAACAAAATAAATAAATACAAATAAAACAGTTTAAAATGAAAAAGTTCAAATTCTAGAGTAAGAGTAATTTGTACCCACAGTGTGTTTGTGATGTGATCATAGTGTGGAGTGATAAACAGAAGACGAGTAGGATAAAATTAATCATAAAATATAAAACCTATTGCTCTCTGGGTTTTTACCTTCAATGTTTTTTTTTTAATTATCCATAATTAACAGTGTAAAATACACAAAGAGTCATTAAACAGAATTTTCATCAGGAGGTTCACTTCCAGTAGAGTTGGTTATGATGGTGTGTGGCTCTAAGCAGCTGCTCGCTGCTGGATTGTGAGTTTTTGCTGTGGAAGGTCAAACATGTTAAATTACAGTAAACTAATAACTGAAATAGTTTTTAAATGTCTAACTGAATGCTACTTTCAAAGTGATCCAGGATTAATTGACCATGTTGACCTAAATATGTTGTAATTTTCCTACTAACAAAAAAATTGCTGTTTGTGATATGCCAACACTCATAACTACTTCAAAAATGTAAATCTTTTGTTACAGATGGAGGTCGCTTTTTTTCACCGATGGGTTGATGACGTCATCAGGTCCATTCTGTACTGGAATCTAGAGTAAACACAGGAAGGTTAACTTTACCTGAGTAGTTGTTTATCATATTGCGTTTGCCACATGAAAAAAAGAAGAGCGCAGTTGGAGAGAACACAACTTCGGCTCTGGCTATCAACATTTCTGCCCTCAACATTTCTCTTCAGAAGACTTTGAGTCATTTGTATGAGCAAAACTGATTAAGGCTCTAACAGGCGATCATTACCTCAACTAGCAAAAAAATAAATGCCATGCTGAGAGAGGTGGAGCTGGAAGCTCTTTGAGATGCTAACTGAGTTATACTGCCTGCGATACTGAATACAAAATCACTGATGCTACCGGACCAAGACTGGACCTTAAACAACTGTTGCCGAACCGGACACAGAGCTATAGAGCTACTTACCAGATCACACAGTCTAACTAGAGGTAAGTGTAGCAGCAGTGGCAAAACACTCTTCTTCCTCTCTTTGGTCCTCCTCACTTTCATCACCTCTTGTGATCTCTGCATTCAGATCTATTTCAATACGTTCAAATTAAAAAGGTTTCATGTCGTTACTCATCGCTGTTTTGGCTGGACAGAACTAGCGCAGTTTGACCTATAGATGTCATTTACCCAGAATGCATTGCAGCGTGACCAACAAGGCGACATTCGTGTGACAATATTTTTTTTACATTTTATAAAAACTAAACAGTCTACAATATTATCACTGTATTGTTTTTACATCTAAAATAAATATTTCTCAAATAAAGTGAATTGTTACAACTGATCATGGATCCCTTATGGGAGTTTGGTCACTTCCACTAAAACACAATCTGAGAGTTTTTCATGATGGGCACAAGAACGAGTTGTACTAGAAACCAGAGCTAACAACTTACAGTGCCTATCATAAGTACGCATTATCTACCCACTGAGGTTTTTACGTTGTGTTTTGTCCACTAGAGTTTTTAAATGAGAAGGTTGGCATCTTTGGGGAATTTAGATGAAAATAGAACACACAAGAAATGATCTGTTTAGACTTTATTGCCAAACACTCATGTTGGACATAGTGCTGGATGTTTGAGCTGCTGATTTACTCAGCAGGGCAAATCTTCATGCTGATGGCCTTGAGAGAATACATACTGCCCTTCCAGCTGTTCCAGATTACTCCAACCTCACGGCTCGTCCCCTCACTGCCCCAGGTGTAGACTCCGTTTGGGTTTCCATACTGGCATGCTGGGCCGGTCCAGAAAGCTCCCAGAAAATGTTTTGGACAGTTTTCCGACCCAACGTGTTCATAATGGTCAAAAGTGGCAAATTTATGATTATGGAGATATGTCAGGGTGTCTCCTGCAAGAAAATATTGAAGTTAAAGACAAATACATTGTTTATCTGGGGGTTTCATAACCTTCACCTGTCTGAATATACTGAAAAGGTAACCGCTTACCTGGAACATCAAGACAAGAAAGCAACAACAAATCAATTAAGTTTTATTAGCTGTATCCAGTCCATATCATCATTGCATAAAAACATCAAATCTAATAGGATCATAGAAAACATGCTAATTAAAATGAAATCATTAAAGAAGCCTTTTTAAAGCTACACATATAGCTATATACATAAAGCTGATGGAGCGGGGTCAGCGGACGCTGAAGCACAGAGTGCGAAGAGGTCGCCAACTATAAACCACCAAACTTCATATGGCCTTCATGTGAAGTTTGGAAGCACTTATTTAGGTTTTCCTGAGCTCTCTTTGTATCCACGCTGCTTCTCCTCACTGTTACATGTCTGTGACTTGCTCACTCACACCTGGTTCTGAAACCCACCTGCTCCTCCACCGATGAAACCTTCCACATACAGAGTATAGTTGTACCACTGAGGAGCCACATGGAACGAGCTGTAATGAGCGTACGCCTTGTTTCCTTCAAAGTCCTCCATGTCCACTATCAGCTCGAACTTTTTCTGATAGAGTAAGTTGTGGAGTATATCCAGACCTGGAAGAAGAGTTACAATGTTCAGTTTTTTTTTTCTTTTTAACACGTTTCAGTGTTGTTACTGTTTATGAACTGCTGTTCATATGAAAACAGGATGTCTCACATTAAATTTTCATTTAAAATATAGTTAATTTTTTTTTTTTTTTTTAAGGTTTATTGGCCTTTATTTGACAGTAAATTGACAGGAAAGTGTGCAATGAGAGCTGGGGAAGACATGCGACTAAAGCCATCACTCCGGGACTTGAACCCAGTTAGCGTCTGCGGTCGCTGTTTCCAGTTCGATTCTCACCAAGCCAGTACTCTCCAGCGGGATTCCCAAAGCCCTTCCTATAGTCATTCCATTTCCTGTAGAAGTTAACAGAGCCGTCCATCCTTCTCTGGAACACCTGGTGGGAAGAAAAGCTGATGAACCAACAGATTTCTGAAGCAGTCTTCAAGTTCAAGGAGTTTGAGTTCGCCACATATCATGCTGAGCTCTTTCTGCTTCGTGGCATTTTGTCTGGCAATTTGTGAAGGAACCTCAAAATGATGTAGGCGATTGCTTCTGTGGCAACTCAAGGGGGCCTACATGCAATATGTTAATTTGTATTTCAAAAAATGTAGTTTTGACTTGTCATATTGAGATATCTTGAATTTGAATTATGGATGTGTGACTCTTCAAACAATGAATCCAGCGACATTGATTGAGAAATCTTGAAAAGAATTTCTAAACATCACAATTTAATGGAAGTTGTCTTGAATCACTCTTCTTGCTAGTCAGAATGTAAATGCAGATATCTGAAATTAGTGGATTATATTAAGGATTCAAATGTAATTGAATCTAGTCAAACCTACGGTGGCCCTGAGGTGCAAACCACTTCAGCAAATTGAAAGCACAAATACAAATTACAAAAACACAACAACAAATTGAAAAACGCTACAACATTAACAAAACGGAAAGGGTATGTCCCAGTTGAAGACCTGAGAAATCACTGATTGGACGACAGTGCTTTTGAACCTAAAGTTATCGCTTGATAACTTCCGGTCGGCCTGTTGATGCGATACGCTGTAGCGTCCGCCATATTGAAAGTGGCTTATCTACCAGCAAGCTAATACACGTAAATGGACCGAACTTCGTAAAGTGCTGTTCTGCAAAGTATTTTAAGTTAATGAATGTCACTGACACAATCTCTCACACACTATTACATATAGTACCAATGCATGCAAGCAGCAAAGGTGGACTTTGGGAAACACAAATTGTAAAATGTAATTGTGCTTCGGTGATGTTGTTGTGGTTTTGAATTTCCTGAAGTGGTTTGCACCTCAGGGCCACCGTACAAACCTTATTTTTAGATATTTCGAATGCAATTACAGTCAGATGAAACCATTTTTTTGTTAAAACGGTCTGCCACGGTGGTGCAGCCGAAACCCAGGCGAGGCAAAAGAAAAAAAACAACAACATGAGGTTACAGAATAAAGCAGATGGGGCGACAACGTCCAGGCAGCCTAACATTGATTATGCAGTGAACGAAAGTTTCGATTGTAAACTATATTTAGACTAGAATAAGTAGATTATAAATTAATAACTTACATGGTGCATTCTCGTTTGGTTTTCTCTGAGCTGTGCTGAAGGTAGGGGTGGGCATTTATTGTATTGTTTATCTTTTATTGTGATAAATTTCTTATCCTGACAGGCTTTTGATTTATCATTGTCAGAATCAGTTCCAATTATGCCCCAAAACTGCCCTTATTGTTGGGATTGTTATTTTTACTATTTTGCTCCATTGTTGGTTCAATGAAGGCGTATCACTTCATGTCAATACATTTGCAAATATGATTAAATGCAGTTATTGTGTGGATTTTAGTGATATAAATCGTCTTTACGTGACTGATGTCCTAAAGAAACACATTACAAATATTACAAATGTTTTTGGAGTGGGGCCGTTAGTGCTGCGTCATGCAGTCAAAGCCATACACTTACCTAAATACTTCACATCGTTACTTTTATCGTTCTCAAAATAGCGCCAGAAAAAATGCTGATAAAACTTTAAATCGGTGTCACGTACACGTGAATCTTACGGACCAAATTCAGTCTCATTATTAATAAAAATAAAAGGTGACCTGAAGAACATGAAGAACGACAGATACACCAGAGCGAGATCTGAGTTCAGATACTCACGGTCCATTTTCCTCCATGTGAGTCCATGTCACAGTAAACCTGCAGACACACAAATTGAAATCTCAGCCTGACTGGTTCATGCTGGTCTGGTGTCTGTTTGGACTATTTGATGGATGGGAAACTGATCAACATGAACATGTTTCTGGGAATATTGTGAACTATTTTTCCTGTTTTCACGTTAGACAACAATGACTCTATAATTCCAACAGGTGTGAATGTACCTGGACACCAGATGTGGGTCCGATGGGATAGATGGTGTAAACGCCACTGGGACTGCTGGGATTCTGAAGATAAATGTCGCTGCAGTCCCAAATATGACTGCTGGCCAACAGAGGAACCAGCAGGAAGAGAAGAGCCGACAGCAGCTGCAGCAGAGGAACACATTACGTCTTTACCGAATATTTATTCCTGAAGTTCGTATCGT